>JAUUDZ010014911.1:0-11464 GCA_032361705.1 Panulirus versicolor | reverse complement strand
GCTAACGTGTGAGACAGCGACTAAGTATAATGAAATAGATATGAATGTACTCTTTTCATTTGTACGCCTGCATGAGTGAGGTAGCTTCAAGAAAAGACGACTGCATCTTAGAGAATACAAGATCCTCGTTTTGAATCTGCTTAAAATCAGTTTAGTCGGTGAAGCTTGTCATGGGCAAAAATGTATTATATTTTAGTAACTTAGTCGCTAATTCAGATGCAAAATATTCCACAGGTGGAGTTTAAGCATTATATGATGTAGAACTTATCCAAAACTTTCAGTTCCTTCTTCTTTGCATATTGTACTTAAGATGTAAGCACAGCAATTAGATGTATGTATCTGCCTGTTATAGATTGCACAGCATGCTGTATGTTTACATTGTGTAGTTTATTTGATTTCATAGCTTATGTGTGTTTGTTGAGTTTTTATAGAATTCATGAGCTTTTTTAGTTTTTACCTGTCATAAGCATGGAATACTGTACTGGTCAATAAATGGTAATAACAATCTAAGTAGTTATATTAGTGTTGAAGACCCAGCTGATTTTTTGCTTTTCACTGAAGTTAGAATGAAATTTCAGTTTGATCCTCATTAATGGTAAAATACTGTAAATAGATACAGTATCACAAATTATGATGATTTAGCTCTTTAAGAGTTTTTAGATATCTTTAGTTGTTGATGATCACATATTATATAACCACAAGTACAGGGAAGTTAGATCACTGCTAAGACTTTATCTTTTAACAGGATTCTAGGAAAGCAAGATCATAAGAATCCATATTTTGCAAGGCTGAAATAGAAGTTGACAAAAACACAGTTGCTTTAATCCCTACATTGTGATCTTAAGATTATTTTGAGTAATGATCATGGGTATTTTGCCTCAGTGATCTTCACTTAGTAAGATAGCACATAAGATCAAACATACAAAGATTGCAGGGTCAGTTTTTTATATTTCCTTTCATCTTCAAAGCTGTAATACTCTCTGTTCATGACATCTTGCTTTGAGTTTTTAAGCTTATTTCAAATATTTTCAATGTCAGTCATTCTGTTGGTTCAATTTTCCAAGTTTACTGCATGCTCAAAATATTGAAATATTACTTGAGACAGTTAAAGTATGTAGATGTTTCATTTTGTAGTAAAGGTGGCAATTAAGCCTTATACCTTGATGCTTATAGTTGGAAGCTCTTATTAGTATTAAGATCATTATACGAAAGATTTGGAAATTACATACTTTTGCTAGATATTTCTTGGCTCATTGTACAATGCCTAAAACTGTGAGGCAGCAAAATTAAACATCTTCATCGTAAAGGGCAAGTAGGGAGGGATTACTTCACTGTTTTAGTAGCCACATCATCATTGAAAACTTTTAGTTAAGATTATGAGAGTTGATGGTACTTTTAAACAAATAAAGGTTTGGAGATGTTCATTAGCTGAAATGAGTTGGGAAAGAATCCACATGCAACCCTTGCTTTGAATGTACAGAAAGGTTTGACATGATAGAGTTAATGTTTTGAAAAGGCATTGTTCATCACAGTCTGATGTTAAGACAGTTGTGTGATAGTTTTGTGATGTTTTGAGTTTTTTCATATATTCATAGACAGTTGTTTATAGTTTATGTTTTGAATGAGTTATTTTGTTTTAGCTTAAAGTAGAAATTAGTAAGTGTTAATTTTTGGCCAAGACTTTATCACATTTTAGTTATTTTAAATAAAATTATTAGCCATTCTTATTTTTATTTTCCCTCATTTGATGTCTAAGAATCATGCTGTTCGCACTGAAGTAAGAGTTTAAAGCAGAGGTAATAAAGTAGAAAGCGTGTTCACAATGCAACCACTGTCCTATTGCTGTTGAATAAAAGAGGGTGACTGAGAGAGATATTTGGAAAGGTAAAGCAAATTTTCTTTAAATACTAAGGGAAGAAGTGATGATACACAGTATTATAGCATTTGGTTAACTATCCTGTGATATATCCTCTTTGTATAGTGATCCTTATAGGTATTTTCATACATTATGGTTGCTGTGTATTTTCCTACAGCCATTTTTATGTTGATAAGAATAGTTTTATTAATTATCTGCTACTTATGATAAACATTTCATCTGTTCTTAAACTTAGGGATTTTTTGTTTTCTTTCATACTTGATTGTTGTCTCCTGCATAAGACGAGGTAGCACCAGGAACGCATGAAGAAAGGGCCATGTCTGCTCACATCCATTCTCTACCTGTCATGTGTAATCCACCAAACCAACAGCTCCCCTATCCATAACAATGCCCCATAGACCTATCCATGGTTTACCACAGATGCTTCATATACCCTGATTCAATCCACTGACAACATGTCAACCACAGTATACCACAACATTCCAGTTCACTGTATCCCATGTATGCCTTTCACCCTCCTGCATGTTCAGGCTCCAGTCACTCAAAATTATTTTCACTCCATCCTTCCATCTCCAGTTTGGTCTCCTCTTCCTCTTCTTCCATCCATGTCATGATACATATATCCTCCTTGTCAACCTTTCCTCACTCATGTTCTCCTTATGTCCAAAACTTTTCAGCACACCCTCATCTGCTTTCCTGAGCATACTCTTTTTATTACTGTATGTCTCTCTTACTTTTTCGTTATTTACACGATCAACCACCTCAAACCACATATTGTCCTGAAACATATGATTTTCACCACATCCGCCCTCTTCCACTTAGTTATCTATAGCCCATGCCTCGCATCCATATGATATTGTTGGGACTACTATTCTTCCAAACATACCTATTTTTGCCCTCCCAGATAACATTCTATCTTTCCACACATTTTTCAGCACTCCCAGAACCTTCGCTCTCTCCCTTCACTTCTGCTTCCATGGTTCCATTTGCTGCCATTTACACTTCCAGGTATATAGAACTTGAACTTCCTCAAATTTTTCTCCTTTCAAACTCACACCCCAGCTAACTTCTCCTTTAACCCTGTTAAACCTAATAGCCATGCTTTTATTCACGTTCACTCTCATCTTTCTTCTTGCATACACTCTTCCAAACTCACTCACCAACCTCTGTTGTTTCACACTTGAATTTGCCATCAGTGCAGTATCTCAGTAAAGAACTTCTGACTCATTTCCCTGGCCATCTAATCCCTCACAGACTGCATACTCGCTCTCTCTCCAAGACTCTTGATGACATCACACACCCCTGCTGCAGACCAAACTTCACTTGGAACCATTCACTTTCCTCTCTTCCTACTCGTATACATGCGTTACACCCTTGATAAAAGCTTCTCATTACTTCTGGCAACTTTCCTCCCTCTCAATATATTCGTAAGACCTTCCATAAACCATCCTTATCAACCTTTTCATATGCTTTCACCAGATCCATGAATATCTCTTGCAAATCCATCTGTCTTTCTAAGAATTCCTTACATATTCTTTAAAGCAAACACATGATCCACACATCCTCTACCACTTCTAAAACCACACCGCTTCTTCCTAATCTTATGCTCTGTACATGCCTTCACCCTCTGTCAGTTCCCTCCCATACAACTTAACAAGTGTGCTCAACAAACTTGCAGCTCTGTAGTTTGAACACTCACCTTTATACATTGGCATTATACATGCATTCAGCCAATCCTCAGGCACTTTACCATGATCCATACATACGTTGAAAATTCTTAACAAGCAATCAACAGCACTGTCACTCCCTTTCTTAATAATTGCAATTGTAATACCACTCACTCCTGCCTTGCTGCATTTTGACTTGTGCATGGCTTTCACCACATAGTCTTTCTTCACCAAACCACTGTACACGACTCCCTCACTTTGCATACCACCTCGACCCAAACACCCTACATCTGCCACTCTATTATCAGACATATTTAATAATGCTTCAAGATACTCACTACATCTCTTCCTCACTTCATCAATACCTGCTATCACTTCCCCTTTTACCCCCTTCACTGATGTACCCATTTGTTCTTTTGTCCTTGGCACATTACTTACCTCTTTCCAAAATGTCTTATTCTCTCTAAAATTTACTGATGATTACCCTAACTCTCTCATTTGCCCTCTTTTATTTTTTTTATCTTACCTATTTCTTACCTATTTCTTTGTTCTTGGCACTGCCTCACTAATGCAGGAAATGACGGACATGTCAGGTAGTGATCTGTGTGTGTGTGTGTGTCTGTGTGTCTATGTCTGTGTGTCTGTGTGCAAAGAGTATAAGGAAATTGAGTTTCAAGTTTTCAGTGTTTTTTTTGGTGGTTGCATTATGGGCATGAGAGGTCTTGAGATATGTTGAAACAGTGTTTATAGTGTTGTAGGAATGGCTGGTTTTCAGAGATTAGATGGGAAACTGTAACCTGTACTTTTCTGGGGAGTGTGGCTTCTTATGAGTTCAAGTCTAGTGGGATGGAGTTTAAGACTAAGGAGGGAGGGCACTTGTTTAGTGTTTGTCAGGTTATTTTGTGGACAAATATGGGTAGATAGTCATAATAATGTTCTCAGGATGAGAGGCGTGGGCTTTAGACAAAAGTGTATTGAAGATGGTGGATGTGATGGAAATTCGACATTTAAGGACAATTTGTGGAGTGAGAAGGGTTGGTCAAATAAGATGTGTGTACATTTTTTTCACTGTAGTATATGTTAGGGGTAGTGGGATCTATGAGTAAAGGTTTCTGAAGTGTGGGGCAGTGGTAAGCTTATGATTTCTAACCGAGGGTTGGTGGTTAGTCTTGAAGTGCTTAATGTGGCAGGTGTTTAGTATTTTTGCATAGCTTTGAGTGCTGAGCATGTTGAGATGGGATTGTACTGGAAGGATCTGTGTTTTGTTGTGTATATCTTGGTGTTTGTGGTTGCTAAGCAACCAGTGATTGTAGTGACTACTATTTTAATTAGTTTTCTGTGTCTGCCTAGAGTTGAAAGAGTGAATGAAGACTTCTTTGGAGATGCAGACATTCTGTTCTCAGTGAACAGTGTTTCCAGTTGTGTAATGTAGTGTTGCATGCTTGTTGTTGCTGTTGTGGTATCAGTGTGTTTTGATGTTGTCTGTATATGAAAGGACCTTCATGTTTAGGTTTGTTAAAGGTATTGGGAGGTTGTGCAGGAAGAGATTGAAGAGATTTGGGGAAAGAATTGCTTTTTGGGGAACTCCAATGTAGATTTTCGAATGTTTTAGAGGTGAAGTTGTTGCAAGTGACTCTTCAATGAGGGCCATCTTTAAAGTTGGCAAACCACTTTTTGTCATTGTTTTAGCAGATGGTATCAAGAATTTTTAGTGTGAGAATGTGTTGGGGACAGTGTTGAATGCTTTGTTGATGTAGGTCTCCTCTAGTACTGTGTAGGAAGGGGCCTGTGTTTGGTTAAGGCCATTTAGGATATATTGTGTGAGGTCATTATGTAGTGTGTTGGTGGAGTAGTTGCATCTGAAGCCATGATGTATGGATGTTAGTGGGATGTATTTTATGATATTGTTGTGAATCAGTTTGTCAGAGTTTGAATACAATGATAGAAGTTATATAGGGATGCAGGAGGAGGGGAAGTTGGGTGGCTCAGAGGATTTTAGGATTAGTATTATGTTAGCAAGTTTTCAGATGTTAGGGAATTTGTTGAGTACCCATGGTTGGTTGAGGATATCTGTAAGTGCTTGGATTGCAAATGGGCCAAAGTGTTTATTGTGAAAGCTTGATATATTTTCAGGACCTGTAGCAGGAAGGTTGTTTAAGGTTTTAATTGCATTGCTTGTATTAGTAGGTATGAAGAGTGTGTGGGTTGTTTTTTGTGGATGGATTTTGTATAGGTTTTTCATGATTTTCCTCTTTAGGGGTGAGGTTGGTTTTTGGCTGATATATAAGTAGTGTCTCTTGAAAATGTTGTTTGTTCTTTGAGATAAGGGATTACAGTGAAATGGGTCAGGAGTGCTTCATTTGTGATGCTGTAAGTGTGGATCTTCTTGAACATGTGCCAGAGCTGATTGCTGTGGTTCTTGTTATTCATTGTGTTTAGGAAGGAGTGCCAGTTTTCAGTTTATCTTTCTGTGACTGAGGTAGTGATAGTGTTAATTAGAGTTTGGATTTGTTTTTAGATTTCTGTTGATGGTGAGTGGTTTCTTTGCTTTATAAGGCTTGTAACGTATGGGGACAAGTTTGGGTTGTATGTCTCTGCCCTTATGGTATGTGATTTTTGCTCACTTGGTCGGAGATGATGAAGTGTAAGGTTGCACGATCTAGGGATGGGAAATCGCCTATATTGAAGTTTTGGAGCTTTGTTTCCATGTTGTGTGTGAAGGCTGGCCAATCTGCTTTTCTGTGGTATATGTAAATCTTTATGATGATTTTGTGGATTGGATGGGCCAGGTGGAATAATATCAGGATGGGCATGTGGTAAGAGGTCAGTTTTTGTAGTATGCTTCAGGTAGTGAGCAGAAGGTGATATCAGACCCAGGGTCCCTTCTGTCCTCATGGGGCTCCCACAGTGATCAGGAAGCCAGGGACATCTACTAGGCAGGACCATAAGTCATGAAGCATAGTGATTTGTGTTTTTCAGTTTAAGTGCTTATTTGTACAATACAGGTAGGGAATTTTATACTCATGAGGCCCAATTTCTTGAACATTCATACATATTCTTGAATTTTTGTATGTTGTCTGCATTAACCCTGTCCTCAGACATTCTTTTCCATTCATCCATCAACCTTATACAGGGTTTCCTTGCAGAATGACTGCTCACAGAGCCATTCAATTTATTGAGAGTTTCAAACTGTTGATATATCGAGTATTCACAAATCTTTACTGGAAGAAAACCATGATCCTGTGGTGGTCTAGCAGACACAAAACATAGCAGCCCATCCTGCCTGCTGTGCCATTACTAACTGTGAACTGGAGTAAATACAACATACAACAAAAACTGATTTCGAGATCATTTTAATCTTATTCAATAATTAGCTATCAAAAAACTACTCCAGTAATCACTTTTGCATACTTTGTTTATATAGAAAAGTGTAAAAGAAATAGATTTACACAAAGACCATCGTCATAAAAGAAACATCAGTCCAGTATCAAAATCATAAATCTGATACCAAAGGTGTCATTTTACTTGTGGTATGCCTCTTTTTCTTTTTCTCCAAGTAGCTATGTGAAATATCTGTAAACACATTTAGAAACTAAGCAAGAAACTTTTATGAAAAGTTGTCATATGTCAGAAAAGTGCAGAGTAATGAATGAAATAGGCCAACCAAATGCAAATGCTAACTTCATACAAATGTTTGAAAAGCTGTATAACAGACATCATCATCACAGACAGAGATGCCAGAAAAATGAGACAGACAGAGGGACAGAGAAACATGAATCACAATACTCTTTCATACTTGTCCAAAATCATTGTTAAGTATACTCTAAATGAATTATATATTCATGTTTTATGAATATACTTTAACTCATCTTTAATTAGCATCTTTACTATTTTTTGTCACTGCCTTTCCATCTCTTTTCTGTACTAGCGGTACTATAGTTGTGTCTCCCATTGACAAAGTATCTCTTTTTTTTTCCTCTTACTCCACCTTGAATGATTCTAACATTCTTTCACCCCCTAATGCTCCTCTTACTGATCCTGTTCCCCTCTTTGTAGTTCCTTTTCATGCTGTCTGAAAAGTACTTCACACTCTGGACACAAGTTTGGCATGTAGGCCAGTTATTATCCATGCCTGTGTATTGAAAGATTGCATTTCCAAACTTGCACCTGTTCTTGCTACTCAGTTGTTTTTATTCAAAAAGCAGAACTTTTCCCTCTTTCTCCCATCCTAAAGAAGTGGAACTATTTTAACCATTCCAACTATCACCCTATTGCTTAGATTTCTACTTTATCCAAAGTTTCTGACACCCTCCTTAGCTCCCATATCCTTAAACATCTTGAATCTCACCTTCATCTCTGTGATCAAGCAAGGCAAGATCCACAGGTGATATCCTCTCTTATCTTACTGCTGGGGATCCCCAGGTTATGAACATGCTAAGTTCTTGGACCTTATTTGTGAGTTGGTGTGTTCATGAGTCGGAAAACAAGGAAATGCCTAAGATTGGAGGAAATACCCATACCTGACTGTAATAAAGTATTATGTATTTTACTCTGAAGTAAATATAATTAGTAAAACATGATATTAAGCTACACTTAATGAAAAAAGATGCAGTTTGTAAGTATGAGTAATTTTTTTTTATTAGAAATAAGATATTGATTTTTAGAGCTCATTCTTAAGTACAGATATTCATAGGTTGGGCACTCGTATGTTGAGGGACCCCCTGTAATTTCTGGTCATCATCTATGAAAGATTTTAGAGAATCCTATGTTGCAGCCCTTGATATAACAAAAGCTTTTGAAAGGGTATGGTATTGTGGTCTCTCCTCCAAGCTACCTTCTTTTGGTTTCCCTCCTCCCCCACCCCTTTTTCCTATCAACAGCAGCATTTGTCATGTTTCTATCCCCTGCACTTTCTGTCCTTTTTATCAATCTATATCTATCCATAACAGTTAACTAAATACATTTATATGCTCATGACTTAACACTGTATTCCTCCTCATCCTTCAAATTTACTACATGTTTTTCCTCTCAGTCTACATCTTGTCTCAACAAAAATTCCCATATAAACTTGGACAGGATATTTCAATAGAGTAAAGAGAACCTAGTTAAGTTATTGTCTCCAAAACAGTTTCTGCCCATGGCTCTCTCTAAACCCCACACAACTTTCTTGTCTCTTTTGATGGATTTGTAACTCCACCATTATCACGGTAAACATACTTGGTGTCACTGTGATGTCTAGCCTGTCTTGGAAACCTCACATTGTACAAATAGATAAGTGTGTCCATAAGAAATGTGGAATCATGCATAGCTCTAAATTTATGTCTTTTGATCAGCTGCTTATTTTATAAAAAGGACTGATTCATCCTTGTATGGATTACTGCTCTCATATATGAGAGGTTCTAGCTTTACACACTTACGAGACAGAGTTTAGTGTAAAGCAGTTCACTTATCTTTTTCAGTCTAATCTCACAACTTGAACCATGTGCCCCATGCTCCAGTGTTGGCTTACTTTCACTCTGCCATAGATATTACTTTGGATTTTGCCCCCAAGAGCCATCTGTTTGTATACCTCCACCATAGCTAGACCAGGTATTACTTTGCAAGCTACTTCATCATGTAGCATTTAGCAGCTCGAAAAGGTGGGCCATTTTGATGTCTGTTTCTTTCTTTATACCTTCAAGCTTTGGAACTCAGTACCCCATAGTGTCTTTCCAAACAAATGTAAACTGGCACTTTTAGGCAGGTTTTCCATTTCCTCCAAATTCTAAGTTGTTATTTTCTTATTTCTCCCTCTCATTATCCCCTTCACATTTCAATTAAGGCCCCAGTTTTAAAGTTAGGAATTCAGGTATGAAAAGTCATTGTATAATTGATTAATTTCATGATACCTGTATAACACCAGGACCCCCTTCTATGGCTTTGAGGCTATGCAACAATCAATACCAGAGAAAGGATGAGCTCCACTGGAGTTAGAAGTTCTGTGACAAGATTAAACTCTATTTCATTTGTTGAAGTTAAGACTACCTAGCCAAAGGTGACTTTAATCTTGAAGTATAACCACATGCAGATGGAGTCTGGTAACACAATCATTGGTTATATATTATATAATGAAGTGAAAAATGTGATTATTCAGACTTCAGAATCACTTCAAAATGTCATAAAGATGTCTGTAAACAAAACCTATATAAAAAAAAAAATCATGTGATAGTAAAGGAAATGTTATGATTATTACTTTTGCATAGATTTTGAAAGAAAAAATTTTCCCAACAGCACACCCCCCCCCCCCCTAGCGGAGCAGCTGTACGCCTTTTAAACCGATACACATGTCTGAAAGGTCTTCCGGTTATATACCTCCAAAACCCTAAGAAACAAGCGCTTCTTGTCAATGAACCTGAAGAGGTGAAAGTAATCCAACTTGTTAGATATCACCAGGATCTTCTAAAAAGAGAGATGTCTACGGAGGTATGTTTTCACGTGCTTAAAAGTACGCAAACAAAACTGTCTCAACAAAGCAAAGCTCTTACAGTGCCCAAACCCGTCTCAAGTAACGTACATGGAGAGCAGAGGGTCATCTCAAACACAGACTCATCCTAACAAAGCTGGAGTGACACAAACCCATCCTAACAAAGTTGGAGTGCCACAGACATAATCTAACAAAGCTGGGGTGCTAGGGACCCATCTTAACAAAGCTGAAGAGACAAAGACTCATCTTCATAGAGCTGGAATGCCACAACCCCACTGTGAGAAAGGTTAACATGCAAAAGTTCATCCCCAGAAGGTTCACCTGAAATGACATGGGAGAAAGTCAAGAACTGCAAGATCGTCTGAAAAGTACTAGAATTACCCCAGAACATCCTGATATAACTTTGGAAATTGACCTACATAAGATTCGATAAAATCAAGCACACAATTGTAATCACCCAGCATGAGGTATGATGAAATACATCTCTCCCGACAGGGGATAACTTTCGAGCTATCCTGTTCAAGAGTTCATAAGCTGACTTTAACTGTACCGCAAGTGTACGATGTTAAACCACTGCGTGCGTGTGTCATATTCTAAAGAATCAAATGTAAGTGATTTTCCCAGTCACTTATATTGATGACATCAGTCACTTATACAGTTAACAATACCAGTCACTTATATAGTTATGACCTTACCATTCAATGTCACAGTGGACCTTGTTAATAACTTATATCACTGACCTTGCCAGTCACTTTTTACAGTAGACCTTACTCGTCACTTATATAGGTGACCTTACCGGTCACTTATACAGTAGATCTCAGCAGTCAGTTTTACAGCAAACCTTATCAGAGAGTCATACTGTGGACCTTGCCAGTCACTTATATAGCCGACCATACCAATTACTTACACAGTTAACCTTACCAGTCACTAAAACAGTTTACCCTATCACTCAGTTACACAGCTGACTTTACCAGTCATTTATCTCCAAAACATTAAATCCTAAAGCTGAGCTGAGCTCTACAGTGCCACTACCCCCCCACCCCCCCATATCATGATTTAATTATAAACAAGAAATTCGATTCATGAACGAAAGTACGATCATTGTAGGTGAGTGGACCCATTCTGTGATCTAGATGAGTGTTAGTCATTCAGATGACACTGTAGGAAGAGTTTCACCCTACTCACCTTACCTGTTGATTGATGGTTCTAACGATGTTTAAGCAAAACCTCCGAGTCGGTGCAACGTAAAAGACTGAGAGATAGTTCACAAATACGAAATATTTTCTGAAAATTCAGAGGTGGAGTGTCAGTCGTGAAGGTGGTTTATGGACACATCAGACCTTGACCAATAGAAATCAGGTTATCCCCTGCCAGGTTACAATACGTAAAAGTTTTATTATTTATCATCTGCACAATGAGGACTTAGGACTTAGACGTTTCTTCCATCAATCTTGCGTC
>JAUUDZ010014900.1:0-11464 GCA_032361705.1 Panulirus versicolor | reverse complement strand
TAAAGATGGAGGCTAACCGTCAGTAACGAAACCAAATTTCACAGGCCGTGGCAGCACTTGATAAAGAGGATACTCCTCTGGCCTGAACAGACCTAAATATTCACTAGACTCCTGGACCTCTAATAGCACATAACACACACCACACTCCCCTAGTTTGTTACAGCAACTAACTTTACAACACTCACTTGAGTCTATTGCATTACCTCACACCTATTACATTTATGCAGCCTATTGTACCATCTAATATCTCTTTTCTCTGCTAGAAACATCCATTGACACACTTAATACCCGGTTGGCACGTCTACTGGCTGAGTACTCCAGTGCCCAACAGAAAGTCAAGCAGAGACTCACCAAGATTGAGCAACGTCTTGAGTTTAACTCTGATGTGACCAACCCAGCGTCACCCAGACTCAGTCCATACTTCCCCTTCTCTCCCAGGTAACTCTCATAAGCAGAGAATTATTATTACTACTATTTATCCTCTCTCATGATACCTAGTATCAGTGATGCACATAAATGCCACAACTTTGACTCTAAAATGAAGGTACTTGCAACAGCTCTAATGTTGATATTGTGAAAACATTTACTATCTGTCGAAATTCAAATTGTGTTTCTCTTAATCCATTATCTTTTCAAATTATATGAATGTTCAACAATGCAGTTAAACCTGTGTGAAAGTCTGGGGCTTTATTAGAGCACTTGTAAAAAAGTTGTGCTATAACTGCTGTCATTTAACCCTTTCCATGCAGCACCTGGTATTCCCAGTTGGGATGTATGGATTTTTTTCAATTTCTAAAATGCCAAGGTGTGACAATGACACATATTCGGAAAAAATTATGCTAAAAGTTTTGATACCTGCTTCTTTTCTTTCATGTCGAAGTTTTAGAACTCTGCCTTTGCATGTCTTTCCCAATAACTATGATCTGGCACATTTCAAAAAACACATTTCAAAAAAAGCACATTTCAAAACAACTGTTATCATAAAAATCCCTCAAAACTTGCCACGAGGTTGATACTTGAAATCACCTTACCATTTGCCCAGTCCCAAGCAGTTGTGGAGGGGCAGTGGAGACATTTACACAGTAAATCTCCAGACACCACATGTGCCACTTCTCAAGGACATTATTACTATTGTACACTCTAAGCAGGTTTATATTATCATCCCCAACACTTCATCTAAGAATTATCATTCTACTGCAACTCTAACAGAAGTATGAAAGCTGTGGCCTGCACGGAAAGGGTTAATACAACCAGTCCTCTTTACTCTAGCTACACAGATGGAACCTAATTTCCATTCTTCATGATCAGCACACCCTTAAAACATCAAAATACATCTTGCATCAACTCAGCAGCATCATCAGCCTTGCCTCTAACTACCACAGCCCTTCTGTGATGACCCTACACTACACCATTTGCTATCCACACCACACTTTTTCACATCACTCTACAACACTGGATCCCTCCCCACACCCAGACACCTCTTATTCTACAGCTCATAAACACTAAACCCTTTCCCACAGAATTTCCTAACACGAATGCACCTCAGCATAATATTTATTCTAGTATTTCCAAACAGTTCCAGCCTCATAACACCCTAATTCCTACACTATGCCACCCTTTCTCCTTCATATCATTCAACTTTTTTCCAAATTACCCGGTTTTCCTTACCACCCTTTAAGCTACTGCATCCTTCCCCAAATTTTGCCCATCTATCCTAAATTGTGACATTACCCTGTGCCCCAGACACACTCACAGAAAACTCCAAAAGCTTCTACTGTAAACAGTCTTCCCATCAGACTACTGCAGTAATCTAACTTTGTCTTTCCCAGAGGTAGTTTATGCCCGTCACCACTCCAGCTTGGAACTGCTCCCATCTATCATCGGTGGAACACCTTTTCTGTTGCCTCAGGCCCCCCTCCCACAGCTGTGGAGGATCAAACAGCTGTTTCCTCTACTTCCACTCCTCAAAATAACGCCAATCCTGTCCACAGCATCCCCAGAGTGGCGCCTACACCAACTGAGGTCATGGAGGGCAGCGACTACAACAGACATCCAGTTACACAGCAGAGTTCGTCCCTCCCTCTGTCTACACCCACCATTATTGTGCCTCCATCACCTTCACGCAGGGACACCATCTAACAGTACCCAAAATCTATTGTACAGTACTTATTGAGTTATTCCTAACATTGTCCAAATACTAATGTCCATATTCTAAAATACCTGGAGGTAGTTGGTCCTCTGATTCATAATTATAATTCTTTTTACAAATTATTATAATTAAATCTATTGTTTTTGCTATGTTTCCTACACCTATGGTCATTACTGGTAATACCCAAACATACTGTATCTCAGTCAAGCGCCTTAATTCAAATAGGGCACATATCAATGACTATGGGCCAAATCATGTTTTAAATGTTTTCCATTATGCAAAACTTTATCTTAAGAGACAAAACTCATCTAGTGTTTTGGCTAAGAAACAAAAAATATTTGTACCTTATTTTGGGATAATATTCTAGTTTCTTTGTAATTAGGTCAAGATAGTATAATCAACAATAACACATAATATTACCTCATACTTGGAGTACCTCATGAAATTTTACCATAATAGTTTACCTATACAGGCCAGAGCCCAATTTTGTAAGGAGTGGCGATTACTCATACCTAACAATTTTTTATCTCTACCAAAAGTTTAGTTTTTTGTAAAACACAAAAAGAATGCAACTGTATTAAAATGTTCTCTTCAGTTAACATATCTGCTGAATAATTAACTTGTGGAATCAAATCATTGTTAAGCTTTGATGGCATCTACTGCAAAGTACGAATAGGAAGAATACATGTAGAGCTCTAATAGTCCTGCCCCTATTGGCAAAGATTCCATGAAACTTTATCTCCTCTTGTGCAGTGACAAACTTTATTAGAAGTTGCAGAACATCACATACAATTATTTATCACAACAGATATGTGAAGTGTCTGTCATACAGTTCATGCCAAAATGCTTAATGGAGAATAGTATGGGTGGATTTTGGTCCCATTTCTCTTTTAACATCTATTATCAAGGATTCACCAGGTAGTGAAAACAATTCTAATGCTACATGACAAGAAGACAGTTTTGAGTTACCCCTCCCTTTTGAATCTAAAACAGAGAAAATGAGCAATCTAGAAGTTTACTATGTTCCAATCCTAATACATGTAAGAGTAAAGATATACAGACAGACAGACAGACAGACAGACACATACACACACACACACACACACACACACACACACAAATGCACACCATACATAAATTTAAACAGTTCTAAGATAGTTGACGACATTCAAGGGACGAGGCCTCACGAGTATAAAACTCCCTCCCCGTGCCCTATAAATGAATAATCATACAAACACACACACACACACACACACACACACACTCACATAGAGGTGCTGAACTCGGTCTCCCTTATGCATGTGGTCTGTAAGGTACAGGAAAGTTAATCAGAATACAAATGGATGACTTTCTATGCAGGTGACATTACTTAAGTGAGAGGCGTCCTAGTTTTAGGAAAAGGAGGTCAAATGTGATGAAACTCAGATTTCTATTAGAAGGTGAGCTCTGCTTTAGAGAAAAGGAAAGAAGGCCAAGTAGATTGTTTGCATCTTGAGTGAACAGTTCTTTGAGAGGTTTAGGGATAGTGCAACAGCAGGTCATAATATGAAATTTAGCAAGAAATTTGCTAAAAGATGTGAAAAAAAGTACTTTAATAGCATAAGAGAGGTGAATAAATTTAGGGAGTTACATGATAGTAGTTGTATCAAAGTGGAGAATATTCAAGAGATGGGGCTTTGTAAGTGCAAAACTCCTTCCCTATATAGTACAAATAGGTAATTTCAAGTATGCAATTTCACACACAATTGTCTGCTAGCAAATTTCAAAATCGCATTCCCTTTTATAAACAAGGAAATATACAGCAGGCTGTTCACTTCCTGCATAAGGCCAACACTACAATATGTTTCCTAAGTTTGGTCAGTGTGCCCAAATAAGCACAATGAGGTATCAGTAAAGAAACAGAGGAGAGCAACAAAGATGGTACCAGCATTAAGACAGCCTACTTACACAGAAAGGCTAAACACCTTAAATCTTCCAACCTTGGAAAAGAGAAGAGTGAAGGCAGACTTCATCAAAATCCTCAAATTTTTCAAACTGAATGACGAATTAGATGGCAAACAGTTCTTCTGGAGATATAGTAACAGAACAACCAAAGGATATATCATGAAATTGATCAGGAAACTTACAAATATAAGATGTAATGAAGTAATCTTATAGTATATGAATGGTGGTTAGATGGAAGAAAATAAATGAACAAATGGCAAATGAAGACGACACATGGAAAATTAAAAGGTATGATAGGGGAGAATGTTGAACAGATAGGGGCCCTAGGAGTGTAAACTTCCTCCCTGTACAGTACAAATAAGTAACTATAAATAAATATTCATAAAAACACAAACATATATATAAGGAAGGAGACTGGTAGGATATGTTGAACTACAGATTAGTCTCTGATGAGAGTGGCCTGTAAGGTACTGGAAAAGATAATCAGCAAGCAAATGAACGACTTCTTCCAGAGGAGAACATAAGCGAAAAGCAACATGGTTCAAGGAAAAGGAAGTCATGTGTGACATACCTTTTAGATTTCTATGAGAGAATAAGTTTCCTTTCAGATAAAAGGGAAGACTGGGAGAAGTGTCTGTATATGGAGAGCCAAAATGCATTTGATACCATAAATTCAAGAGGCTTAAAGAAGCTGTATATTCCAACAGGAATAAGGGTGAGATTTCTTCAATAGGCTATGGATTATTTTAATGGAAGGAAAAAAAGGGTATATGTCTGGGGAGCCTTCTTGAAATATGTTAAGATTACCAGTGGCATGCTATAATGTTCGGTTGTGGGACCAATGCTCCTAATCAATTTGAAAGATTTTCCAGAAGGATTAGACTATTACCTAAATTAGTTTGCAGATGATGCCAAGGTCATGATCAGGGATGTGAAAAGTAAAGACGATTCCATTAACTTACAAGGGGACCTACACAGATTAAAAAGATGGTCTGATGCATGGCTGATGAAATTCAACCCAAGTTAATAAAAGGTAATGAGGATGGGACACAGCAAAAGAAGGTCTCAACAAAGATATTATCAAGCACAAAACAAGCTGCAGGAATCCATGTGTGAGCAAGACTTGGGAGACAATATCATGCACAACCCTTTAACAGAGTCCCACCTTAAGGAAATAATAATGCACTGTCTACTAGCAAATATTAGAACTATGTTACAGTATACTGATAAAGAAATATTCAGCAAGCTGTATACATCCTACATGAGGGCAATATGCTTATCAACTTTTGTCTCTGCACTTAAAACACAAAAAACTAATACAAAAAGTGTACAAGGAAAAAAAGATGGCACCAGATTTAAGGGAGCCGAGTTACAGGGAAAAGTTAGATGCCTTAAATATGTCCACCACGGAAAAAGGATGAGTAAGGGGTGACCTGATCACAACCTTTAAGTTTCTAAGGCAGTTCAATGATGTCAACTTTCAGCAGTAATATGAAAGATGTAAGGAAAGAACAACCATAGGCCATAACATGGAATTAAGCTATAAACTTTCAAGACAAGATGTAAAGAAGTATTTTTATGGTATTATATTAGTAGTGAAATGTAATAAACTTAGTTATGAGACTGCAAATGTGGACTGCTTACAGAAATATATAAAGTTGTATGATAGTAGAGAAAGTTTGAGAAATGAGGCTACATGAGTGTAAAAAATCCTTTCATTTTAGTAAAAAAAAAAAAGTAATGACACACAAGTGCACATACACATGCACACACATGAATTGACAAAGTTGAGAGTAAAAATCATTTGTAAAAACAAGAACCTTATCAACTGGAAGAAAATGTAATAAACTAAATAAGAAACAAATTGAAGATGTGAACAAACAATTCTACAGTAATGCAGTGGTAGATGAGCAAGACAATTTATTTGAGAAATAAGATGACAAAAAAAGCATTAAAAAGCAAAAAAGAAAATGTAAGATGGAAAGTTGAGGTTGAAATGGGTCCCAAGAGTGTAAAACTCCCTCAACATATACACAAATGAGTATGCACATTGAAACCAACATATCTCCAGTTCTCAGAATATGTGCCTATACTTGGGCAAATAGGTTAGAGGTTTGTTCCTTATTTTGTTTTGGGCTTTAGACTAAAGATTACATACCATGTCTCCAATAATTTCTTTATAATCCTTATGACTTTCCAACAAGAATACTATATGACATTCTTGAACTCTTGCCAGTAATTCTCATCTCTTGCTACTAAAAAACTTAACTCTCCTAACCCGACATCCTGTAACTGTTAATCACTTCTTATATACGGAACCTCTAACCTCTCCCAATAACTGGGAATCTTACAAGTTTTGTTACAATTATTTTACCTGAGTTATGAAAAAGCAGTGGATAGAGGATGATACTATTCATAAAGGTATGTAACCTACCAAAAAAGCCAGGGACTTCATTTATTTTCACTAGAATCAGTGTTGGTGATTCTATGCTATAATCTTTTTTTCAGCTGTGAACCAACTTTTATGCTAGGGTTATACTGAAGTATAGCCTTCTGCCATTAGTGTAGTATGCTCCAACAAATACTTACAGATAATACATAAATGCAAAGACCATACCAAAATTTCGTTTGCACACAAATCAAGGCTGGAAGTCAAAATCATCAAATACTGATATAGAGAAAAAAATACTTTATCAAAATATGATGTTGATCCTTAGCCACTTGGCAATATAAATGGCAAACATCGCATATATAATAAACATATAAGAACATATCTAGCCAGAAAGTAACTCATCAAATCTAGATGGAAATACAATAGAGGTCATTTCTTTTTCATACTTGATAACCATTTTCCAAGCTAGCAAGGTCTCACCAGGAATAGACAAAGAAAGACCACAACTGCTCACATCCATTCTCTAGCTGTCATGTGTAATACACCGAAACCACAGCTCCCTATCCACAACTGGGCCTCACAGAACTTTCCATGGTTTAACCCAGATGTTTCACATGCCCTAGTTCAGTCCACTGACAATATGTAAACACTAGCATACAACAACATTCCTATTCACTCTAACCCATGCACGCCTTTCACCCTCTTACATGTTCACGCCCTGATCGCTCAAAATATTTTCTGTTCCATCCTTCCATCTCCAATTTGGTCCTATTTTCCTTTTTTCTTCCATTTCAGATACATATGTCCTCTTTGTCAACCTTTCCTCACTCAATCTCTCCATATGTCCATATCATTTTAGCACACTGTCTTCAACTCTCTCAATCACAATCCTTTTATTACCACACATATCTCTTACTCTTTCATTTCTTACTTGATAAAACCACCTCACACCATAAACTGTCGCCAAACATTTCATTTCCAACACATCCACCCTCCTTATCTGTAGTCCATGCCTCACATCCATATCATACTGTTGGGACTACTATTCCTTCAAACATACCCATTTTTGCCCTCCCAGATAACATTTTCCCTTCCCAAACATTCTTCAGCACTCCCAGAATATCCACCCCCTCACCCACCCCATGAAATCATCTAATATTTTGTCATAATTGTTCATAATAAACATATCTGATCAAACCTCAAATAGAGGACCCATCTCAATTCTTAACACATTGTATCTTACATCAAATATTACTTGAGAATCATCCAAGTCTCTTTTTTATGAAACTGCAATCTATCAATGCTCAGGAAGATGTTAACTGCAATGTATTAGCTTTTGTGTTTACTATTACCTATGATAAAGTAATATGAAATGCTTACAAAGTTACACATAGTAGCCTCCTCTAAAACACAAAATTTTCTTTAATTATAGTGATTTGCACCTTTGCTCTAAAACATCAAAGGGAAGCATACAATGAAATAAACGCTATTTGGGTATTCACCAAAAATTGAATGTTACTCTATTACAATGAAGCCCTACTTTAATACATTCTTAAAGGTTATACAAAGCTCATCATTACACATCTACACTGGAATAACTCATTTAGCTCAAATGTGCTGAAAGTCTCTAAAGCATTATGAAAACTAGCCAGTACTTCTGGATGAAGGTAAAATGTTTGGGGAACATTCAGAAGTTGGACTTTACAAGTAAATACAAAATGCTGTCCATGTTGTTTCTGATAAATATCTTTTGAGCAAGAAAACAAAAACAGTAACAGCAAGTATTGTGAAAATGGTGAAAATAAAGAAAATTCTATAAAGTTCCTAAACTCTCAAGGCCAGAAGTAACAGCAGGTGAGGACCATTTCACAAAGCACTCAAGCATAATAGAACTAAAATATTTTGGAAGTTGTGGAGGCTGATTTTTGTCTGCTGCTTCCAGTGACATGTGATGGCACTGGTTTTTCAAAGACAATGCAGAATATTCAGTGATAAACTGCAAGGTTCAAGGCCTTTGTCACTTAATCCAGAAACCAACGCACAAAAGTTAATCAGTAGGATCTATGTGATAGAATATATATGTGTCAATAAGCAAAAATAATATAACATCTCTAGTATCCAGTAAATCTGAGCCTTCTATACGTTTTTGTACACCTTACTATTTAAAGCTAATGAGCCTTCCTAAATGTATATTCCTTTCCTGTTCACAAACTTGGCTTTATGGTAACATTCAGTTGTCATTTTGTTACCCTCTATTAAGCTTCAAATTACTTTGACGCATTAATTCATCATACCATGATCTGTTATGCTGAGAGTGGCAAAGCCCTCATAATCTAAATACTCCTGCATTTCTATTACATCACAGTTATCAGTTTTTGCCTGATGTGAATTCTTATACTGGGGAACATAATAGTCTGCGAAAGTTTGCAGGTTACAGATTTTGCAATTCACTCAAGTGGCCGATAGATTAGCACAGAAATGGCAATGACAGTAATGACCTCCTGAAATTAGACAAAGAACTTAACCCTTTAGATACATAACATGACTGGTTGAACAGTGCTGTCATTGCCCTTAGGTCATACTTTTAACGAATTGACTAGTTGAACTGTGCTGTCATTGCCCTTAGGTCATACTTTTAACAAATAGCCAGAGAAAATGTTTTTGCTCGGGACAATAATTGACTATCCTTTCCGAGTTTTGAAATGCTCACCAAGCTTCCCTGCCAAGCTCAGGTGGTGACCACTTATTATAATCTTTGACATGACTAGCTATTTCCAGGTATTCATTGCAGAGTGTCAGTCGAATTGGGGCACTGTTTCATTTGTATAATGATATTCTATAACTTTGAGATCCATATTACATCATTATGAACCACTTTCCTCTGTCTGTACTTCATAATGATAAAAAAAGATAAAATCTAAGTTTCTGAGGAAACAGCATCGCCAACCCCTGCATCTGCAACGTAATGCCAAGAAAATAGACAAAAGAAGGCCACATTCGTTCACACTCAGTCTCTAGCTGTCATGTGTAATGCACCGAAACCAAAGCCTCCTATCCACATCCAGGCCACACAGACCTTTCCATGGTTTAACCCAGATGTTTCACATACCCTGGTTCAATCTACTGACAGCACATCAATCTTGGTATACCACATCATTCCCATTCACTCTATTCCTTGCATGCCTCTCACCCTCCTCTATGTTCAGGCCCTGATCACTCAAAATCTTTTTCACTCCATCCTTCCACCTCCAATTTGGTCCCTTGCTTCTTGTTCCCTCCACCTCTGACACTTGTATCCTCTTTGTCAATCTTTCCTCACTTGTTCTATCCATATGTCCACACCATTTCAACTCGCCCTCTTCTGCTCTCTCAACCACTCTCTTTTTATTTCCACTCATCTCTCTTACCCTTTCATTACTTACTCGATCAAACCGCTTCACATCACATATTGTCCTCAAAACATTTCATTTCCAGCACATTCACCCTCCTCTGTAGAACTCTACCTATAACCCATGCCTTGCAACCATATGATATTGTTGGAACTGCTATTCCTTCAAACATACCCACTTTCACTCTCTGAGATGATGCTATCTCTTTCCACACATTCTTCATCGCTCCCAGAACCTTTGCCCTCTCCCAACTCTGTGACTCACTTCCACGGTTCCATTTGCTGCTAAGTCCACTCCCAGATATCTATAACACTTCACTTCCTCCAGTTTTCTCCATTCAAACTCACATCCCAGCTAATTTGTCCCTCAACTCTCCTGAACCTAATAACAACTGACTCACTTCCCAGGCCCTCTCATCCCCAACAGACTGCATAGTTGCCCTTCTCTCCAAAACTTGCATTTGCCTCCCTAACTACCCCATCCATAAAGAAATTAAACAACCATGGGGACATCATACACCCCAGCTGCAGACCGACCTTCAGTGGGAACCAATCATTCTCTTCTCTTCCTACACGTACACTTGCCTTACACACTTGATAAAGACTTCTCTGCTTCTGGCAGCTTACCTCCCTTACCATATACTCTTAAGACCTTCCTCAAAGCATCTGTATCAACCCTATTATATGTATGTCTTCTCCAGATCCATAGATGCCTCATAGAAATCCATCTGTTTTTCTAAGTATTTCTCACACACTTTCTTCAAAGCAAACACCTGATCCACACATCCTCTCCCACTTCTGAAACCACACTGCTCCTCTCTAGTCTGATGCTCTGTATGTGCCTTCACACTTTCAGTCAGTACTCTCCCATACAATTTTCTAGGAATGCTCAACAAACATATGGCTCTGTAATTTGAACACTCAGCTTTATCCCCTTTGCCTTTGTACATTAGCACTATGCATGCATTCCACAAATCCTCAGGCACTTCACCATGATCCATATATATACATTGAATATTGCTACCAACCAATCAGCAACACAGTCACCCCTGTTCTTAATAGATTTAACTGCAATACCATCCAAACCTGCCACCTTGCCAGATTTCATCTACCTCAAGGCTTTCACTACCTCTTCTCTCTTCACCAAACCACTCTCCCTGGCTCTCTCATGTTGTACATCACCCTGACCAAAACACTCCACATGTACCACTCTATCATCAAACATGTTCAACAAACCTTCAAAATACTCACTCCATCCCCTCACTTCATCACTACCTGTTATCACTTCCCCCTTGCCCCCTTCAACGATGTTGCCATTTGTTCTCTTGTCATATCAAGTTGGAGGTGGAAGGATAGAGTGAGAAAGATTTTGAGTGATCGGGATCTGAACTTGCAGGAGGGCGAGTGGCATGTAAGTAATAGAGTGAATTGGAATGATGTACTGTACTGGGGTAGACGTTCTGTCAGGGCATGTGAAACGACTGGGGTAGACCATGGAAAGGTCTGTGGGGTCTGGATATGAGTAGGGAGCTGTGGTTTCAGTGCATTACACATGACAGCTAGAGACTGAGTGTGAATGAATGTGGCCCCT
>JAUUDZ010014889.1:0-11464 GCA_032361705.1 Panulirus versicolor | reverse complement strand
GCAGGTCATATGTGGACGAAATCGCGATGGAAACTTTTTGACGCGTTTATGTCTCTCCATTGGTGTTTACTTCTACCTGCTTGCTGTAGCAGCCACCACTGCCTAAACCACGACATCTTCTGCTGTTCTCACTTGCCACTATTTATGGCTACCGTCACTCTCACTAATGTATCCTCAGAGGCAAAATTAACGCCAGCCATTCAAGATTATCTTCACTTCGCTCGTCGTTTTTTTGTGTTACAAAAATGCCTCATGGTGGTTGTGCAGTAGGAAAGTAGGAAACATAAATCTGCTGTTTTACCGAATTCCGAAAGGTAGAATTCCAGTTGAAAAGCGAAGGCGTGTTGGTTGGGTGAATACCACACAGGCGTGAAGATTGGAAGAAACATGGAACAGGTATCATGGAAAACATGGTTTGACGAACAGATATCACACAAG
This sequence comes from Panulirus versicolor, assembly GCA_032361705.1. Lineage (NCBI taxonomy): Eukaryota > Metazoa > Arthropoda > Malacostraca > Decapoda > Palinuridae > Panulirus > Panulirus versicolor. The sequence continues at coordinate 11,026 of JAUUDZ010014889.1, read as the reverse complement.
CAGTGATATGTGGAGAACACTTCGTTTCTGGTGATATTTCATTCTTGAAATAGCTATGATTGTCGTTTTAGTATTACTATCGTAGTTTAAGAAAAAAAAAATTAAGGAAAGTTCTCTAGCCGTACTTTGTACTCAAGATGAAATTGGAAAAAGAAATGAGGAGAAACTTTTTTTTTTTTTTTTTTAGAATAAATCCTTATGATTCTGTAGTGTATTAAGATGTGTACATTCACTTTATGAAAGCAAGGCCTAAGTCCCACCTCTGACTTGCAATATTTACCCCCTAATAGAATATCGCAGTAAAAGCAGTCCTGACCAGACGCTGCCACAGACGAAGAAGTGATAAGCCTCGGGCGACTTGTATGCCCTCATTGTTCCTTAGTTTAATACACTTGGCTTATCTACAGGAAATACCTTCACATCGCTCCATGTTGTGTTAGGAAAGTTTCGTAACATTGCAAGACCAGTCACCATCAGAGATCGTAAATGGATCTGGCATCTCTGTCCACTTTTTAGTGATAATTTTGATAGGTAATGCCGTCTGTCTTCCTGTTTCAGAGCCAAGAAAGTATTCTGTTCCTGTGGCTTTGTTTACTACATATCTAAGTTTCTTGATCAAAGGGAAATGGGTTTTTAACGAGAATCCAAGGTCGACATGCGTTTTCACGTGACGTCACAGGGTGCGTGCGCATGTTTACCTTCATTTGTTACGTCGTGATGGACTTCCGGATGTTTTCCAAATCTTTGGGTTCATGATGTCTCAAAATGCTGATATTTCTTGCCGTCCAGTGTATTCACCCGGTCTGCCAAGTATGTCAGGTTAGTATAGGCATAGTGGCCTAATCTCAGAGCACGAGTGTTGAACGTTAGGTAGGATGACGGTGACCTATGGCCTGACCTTGGAAGATATGATCTTCAGGCGCGGGTATGATCTTCAACTAGCACCCTGTTTGTTTGGGACGAATTCATGACTACCTAACACTTCATGTTTGTAAGTGGAATGTCACTTCAGATAGTATGATGAGTGATAGTGTTTGTTAGAAACGCCTTAAGATCTGATGTGATTTTGCCTTGTCGGAATGACTGGGTATTTGTCTTTGTATGTCAGTTTAGTGGTACTGGAATTTATGATATGATGAAGATAGTATGAAAATTTTGTATTTTATATTTTGTTTTGGTGAGCTACAGAAGAGAGTGAATAAAGGGGTGGCATGACTTATTTGAGGATTAGTGAATGACTAAAATAATCACCATTTACATGGTTTAATGACTTGCACTGTCATAGTCATGGTTATCCGTGAAATCATGTTTTATGTATTATGTAATTAATTTTTTCTTGCAGACATACTACAGCCAGGGTGACTACATCATTCGACAGGGAGCCAGGGGAGATACCTTCTACATCATCAGTAAAGGCAGGGTGAGTAGAACAGAGTGAAGAGAGAATTAAGATAAGGAGAGTGGAAGGGTGAGAGCACACACAAGAGAGCCAAAATAAGGTGAGGGTTGTACAATGAGAGATGCATTCAATGCAAGGGACGTAGTCAGGAGGAAGAGATGAAGTCAGATGAACAGAAGGCCAGGGTTAAGGAAGGAGCCAGAATGAAAAGACGAATAGGGGTCTATTTGAGGGAAGGGTCAAATTTGTGAGGATAAGGGAAACAGCATGTTTGAAATAGGGCTAAGGTGATCAGAGGGAAAGGATGAGGTGATGGCAGGGTACCAAAAGAGCCAAGGTGGTGATGTGAGATAAGGGAGGAGAAGGCCTGTGTGAGGAGGAGCCAAGGTGAGAGGAAGGCCAAGATGGTGAGGGTGATGGTGAAGAGGGCCAGTTGAGGAAAAGGTCTGGGTGAAAAGAGGTTATGGCTAAGGAGAGAAGAAAACCAGTTATCATGAAAAACAAATTGCACCATGAAAAATGTATTAAAGTTTTCTGTTTATCATTAATTCAAAAGAAGTAGTAATCAAAGAATAGCACCTCAAGAAAGAGACTTGAAAACTGTAAAATGTATGTCTTCCAGAGGACATCACCCCCGTGGTGGAGAGCTTAAGGCTAAGAAAGGAATTACTGATGAGGATGAGAGGGACACCTGGGGCAGTTCAAAGGGGCATGAGAAGAGAGGGAGAGTAAGGGATTAAGAGTGTAAAGGACAGAGAAATAGTTGGGAAAAAGTGTGGGCGTAGGACATGTGGAAGACAGTGAGTGAAGGAGCAGGGTTAAACATTAGAGGTACAGCTGAATTAAGGGGATAAGAAAATTAAAGCAGATCATGGATGTGTAAAGGATATTGAGAATGTGGAGGACAGAGGAATAAGGGAGTAGTTGAGGAGATTAGTAATGAAAGTGGTAGTTGGAATATAATATAATAGTTGGAACTCTCTACCCTCTCAAGTCTTTCCCAATAACTGTGACCTGGCATATTTCAAATAACAAGTTTATCACTTTCTCAAAAATTCATAAATACTTTGCCCTATATTTTCTTTTTCCATTTCATTATCCTTTCTATAGTTCAATTGAGGCCCAGTCTTGATGTGGACTGGAGCCTTCATAGAAAAAAAAAGTTGCCACTACATCTAGCAGACATTGCAGTGTTTTATCAGAGATACAGTAAATGTATCAGGACAGGCCTAGACTATTTTAGTAGTAGGAAAGAGTTGCTTGGAAGACATCCAGGTGTACACAAAGCTATGTGATATCAGCCTTTTAATAGAAATAATGATAAAGTTCTAAACACTCAAGATAATAGGTACAGGTACTCATTTTCTTTACTGGCATGATGGAAAAATTTATTGTCTTTTTGTTCTTCTCTCCTTATATATTATCCTCGGTGAAATTGTTTCATAGAGTATATCAAAATGTCCCATTAGATGTTCAAAGTCAGACAGTTTCAGAAGAATTTTATGCACTTTTATGTCAGCCAAGATGCTGAAAAACTGGTACTGTGATTCCAAGATAGCCATCTTAAAAATCAGCAAAACCCTCATGTATCATGCAATAATACTAGATTTATAGGAATATTCTTGCATTCAGGATGGCGTGAGGTGGTGACAGTTTTATCTTGAGTAGCATGCAATTCCAGCATTGTTAAGTCATTGCTAATTATCACAAGGAACATGATGGGGAGTCTGGGGTCACTTGTTAAAAATTCCCTGTATACTGTATACAAGAAGCACCTGACCTGTTGAACTGCAATGGCTTTTTAGCCTCTTAAGTACCTTTTAAGATATTTGTGTACACCTGTGTGTGGAAAGGCTACTTAGTCTTATATCAAGCTGCAGGAAAAAGGATAAGCTCTTGAAATCAGTTGAGGAGAGAGGAAAATGCAAAGGCATTGAATTACTGTAAACTCGACATTCAGGACTAGTACAATGATAACATTTTATTTCTTCATTCAGGTACGTGTCACGATGAAGAGCCCAGGAAGTTTGGAGGAAAAATACATACGTAATCTCGAGAAGGGTGAATTCTTTGGTGAAAAGGCACTTCAGGGGTAAGTCATTTAGTGAAGTTCATGTTTATGGAGATGATTATGTAGTCTATTGCAAAAAATTTTATTTTTTCTGAAGTTTTCTTGTCTTGCACCACTTGAAAATATGTCAGTCCAAGATGAAAAAAGGAAATCCTAGAATGTATAACACCTATCTTCCTTCTTGATGCAGAACAGGACTTTGTTTGTGCATGTATTTGTAAGTATATACTTATTTTAAATTGCCAAGTAGAACTGAGATTTTAGTATGTAGGATTATGAAATGTCATACACAGACTATACACAATCCAAAGATAAGCTTAAAAAGAGTAAATAACAATGCAGTGTTTCCTAAAGTACTGTAGCATCCAAAGCAGAATCTTACATTTTTGATTTCTTGAAAACTGAATCGTCACTTGAAACTTTCACACTTATTGTTTGTGTTGCTAAGGTCATTCCATATATATGTTTTCAGTGGTAGTTCCCACTTGTATTAGATATATAACGTAGATGCTTGTTTGTGCAGTTTTCATTTATTATGAGAACATCCCCTAGAATTTGTACACTTTGTACCTTGAGATTTACAAATATCTCATATCCCTTTGTAGCATTTTAAAAGTATATTTCATCCCTCTACATACCCATTTTGTCAGGTAGAATTTTACCCATTCAATGTCTTAAGTATTGTGAGAGGTTAATGTATGAATTCATGCCCACTGTAACTTGAAATACTTGTGTACAAAAGTATTTTCTACACATGCACCAATGTTATACAGCAGGTGGCCACTGCAGTATCTTGTCAGTAGAATTTGTGACTTAAAAGTTGATACTTTTCACAAGATGCCTTGCAATGTGCAGATATTCATAGAAATTTTGACACCACCTACTGCACAGCAGGTGACCCATACAAAATCGTATCTGTCCAGTTTTTTGTGACTGGGAGCAGTGGCCATTGAAATATGATGCATTATGACATTTATATTTACATATCCAAATGGGTGAAGTTGAAATAGATGGGCCATTTAGAACTTGTCTGGATAATTATCAAAGACTGCATATTGTTTGAATTTTTTATGCTAAATTCTTATAATTATTCAGCTTAATCATGTATATTCGTACGTGCTCTGTTTTGTTATGTAGAAGAAATGCTTTTTTCAGAAACTTAGGAACTTTAATAAGAAATTATTTGTGACATGCAGATTTGTACCACCAACAGCAATTCCCCGTTAAACTGCATAATGGGCTGCTCAAAGTCGTATTTAGACTGAATTCATTATTATTTTTATTTTCATTATCATATGTATTCATTACTTCTTGAAAACATTGAAAGACTGTATTTTAATGTGCACAATATTCTTTCAGCCATCCACCATGTATACTGTATAATCTTAGAGTTAATGTGTTCATTAAAAAGAGAACACAGAGAAAATTTTATTACATATTACATTTGCTCTTTGTATTTAATGTCAGCTTAAGGTTTAGAAGTGCCTATAAACCTCCTTTTTCCTAGTTAATTATTTATACGTTTAGGAGTCAAGTAGAATAAGCCTGACTGCAGTATTTATATTGCACTCAAACTTGAGCATAGCTTATTTGCAGAACAATTATGACAGACAGAAAATGATTTCAAAACAGGACTTCTGAACTTTATTAACTAGTCTGTCCTCAATGCGAAGAACAGAATGTTTCTTACTAGTTAACTTTTCCTTTATCAACCAAGTCAGAAAAAAGCAGACTGCACAGTAGGTCTAAGTAATAGAAAGCTATGAATATGGTTAAAAAGAACTTGAAATTATTAAGGTCTGTGATACTCATTTTGGGTCACAAAGAATTTGAAATTCTTCTTCAAAATATATTTTGCCTTTTCCTCTACTGATCAATTATTTCTTTTCAGAGAGGACATCCGGACAGCTAATATAATTGCAGATGACCCTGATGGTGTAACGTGCTTGGTGATTGACCGCGACTCATTCAAGCAATTAATTGGTGACCTAGAGGAGATTAAACAGTGCTATGGACCAGTTGACCTCTCCAGGAGGAAGTGAGTCAGCTTTTGTGAATACAAATATGCATGATATCTTAAAGAATAGGCTTCTTATTTAATTACAAGGCAAGTTTCCTAAACTATATAAGTTATTAAGTCTTGTGAGGTCATTAAACTTCCTTGTGACAACTGTAAAGCTGGCTATATCAAGATTGTGAAAAATGTTGCATGAAAGTTTAGGAAACCCCGTTCAAAGGCATATAATTTCAATGCTTTGTATGTACAGTGATTTTTGAAATGTTTGTGTATACTTCAAAATTTGACCCACTTGCCCTACTCCACAATGTGGTTTACTTTCCTTCTTTTGTGGCTATTGCTTTGGTTTTTGATCCTGAGAGCTTGTTACTTGTGTGCCCCCATTGCTTATTAGACCATGCAATACTCAGCAAGCTACTGCATCACATGATTACTGTGTGGCCATTATCAACTCAAAGTTTTGGAATTCTCTAACCTCTCATATCTTTTGTAATAACTATGACTTGTGACATTTTAAAAGACAGGTTTTTTACTTTCTCAACAGTTCATAAATTCTTGTCTCACTTCTTCTTTCTCCTTTTCATTTATCTCTTTATATTTCAATTAAGGCCTGACCTTGATATGGACTTTTGTCTGTGAATGGAGCTTTAAGAAAAAAATCAACCCTGTATACCACATGTCTACAATTAATTATGTCCCATGCATGCCTTTCTGTCAACCTCCTATGATGTCAGGCCAAAATCCATCAAAGCCTCTTTCACTTCATCTATCAATCTCCTCACTCTACCAGACAATACTTATGAGGGTGATGCAGGCACTTTCATGAAAGTGAGTACATACATCCCAAGCTGGGTATGCAACTACTCCTGTTTGGAGCACTTAATATCAGATGTTATGTTAAGGAAGAATGTGAATAAGCTTGCTTACAAGTTTGCTTCAAATTGGAAAAATATCACAAAGACATGTGGAAAGAAAACTGCATTTACATGCACCCTTAGAGCCTAGCTTAAACAGATATCTGCTTCCATTGTATGAATTACCAAAAATGTAAGAAGCTGAGAAATGCATATCTAAACATACAATAACAGCAGAATATGCAAAAAATACAAGTCTGCCCAACATAAAATTTATCACAATTTCTACATAGCACTTAATAGATGCATCCAGGAGAATTTTCTGGTGAGTTCTGGTAAGGATTTTTCTGTTAGACTTAAGCAACATAAATATAGTATAAGAACAGGACAAGAATCAAATGCCTTGTTTAATCACATTAAAAACTATGATCATTGTACTGACTGGAGCAATGCCATCTCAGTTATTAACTCTAACTCCAGTACCACGAGAAATATCACTGAATCTTCTATTTTCAAATACGCAAAGAATTATAACCTTAATATTAGTGAAGGTCTAAACAAATTGGATAACTTTATTGTTGATAAAATTTGTCAACAATTCACCTTCTTGTCCATATAATAAGTTTATGATACGCTCGTTGTCTGTCTTGCACAATCACTTGTCTACCAAATGGTGTCCTAGCTACGTCTTCTCTGTATATCAACTGATAGTTTTATTTCTTTCTTGTATCTCCCCTGATGATGTGATTATTACAAGAAAGTGCACTTGGGAACTTATCGTGTTTCATTTTCCCAGTGGACTCATAGGAATACACTTGATCACGCGCAAAATTGTGATCCTTTCCAACACATATACATATATACACATGTACATATTCATGCTTGCTTGTCCTCATCCATTCCTGGCACCACCCTGCCCCATAAGAAACAGAAATGCCATCCCCTGCATCAGCAAGGTAGCACCAGGAAACAGACGGAAAAAAAAGGCCACATCCGTTCACACTCATTCTCTAGCTGTTCAAATATAATGCACCAAAACCACAGCTCCCTATCCACATCCAGGCCCCAAACACCTTTCCAAGGTTTACTCCAGACATTTCACATGCCCTGGTTCAGTCCACTGATAGCAAGTCGACCCATATGGAGAGAATGAGTGAGGAAAGGTTGACAAAAAGATATATGTGTCAGAGGTGGAAGGAACAAGGGGAAGCAGGAGATCAAACTGAAGGTGGAAGGATGGAGTGAAAAAGATTTTGAGCGATTGGGGCCTAAACATGCAGGAGTTTGCAAAGTTTAGGGGTTTATATTCAAGATTTATATTAATAGTAACCTCCAAGTCTTTGAAATTTTCTTTGCATATACTCCATTCAAATCAAAGAATAACTTATCCCTGGTAATGTCAAAAGATGGTAAGTCCTTTGAGCCCATGCTATCAGTGGACTGGGACCCAACATTACATCAACCTAAGCACAAACTTAATTCCTCAAAGACCTTCCCAAGTTGTTATAAAAAAAATCCAAGATCATGTCCACTCCACAGTTATAAGGCCACTGACAGAATGGTGTATGGTGAAAACAAGGAAGTCTGAATACACTGGATGATGAGCTTGGAAATTCAGAGAAGTATGTGTTGGTCAGCCTGGTACAGTCAGACAACTGGCAGGATAATAACATCATTAGATAATTCCTACTTAGTGAAGGGGCACATATCCTAAGTCAGCTAGGGTCCTACTTCTGGTTGGATGGTTAGTAAGGGGTGGATGCCATTAACCTTACCAGATGGCAGGGAGTTAGAAGCTTCTAACCCCTGGATATCATGGAGATTTTCTCATAGCTCATGGGAAAAACTGACATTGAAGAGATCTTTTTGCACTATGGGAGTGAAGCGCATGCATATTTCTATCAATCACTTTTTCAGAACTGGATAAAAATGCACTTTTAGTAGCTTACATTAAATGTAATTCAAATTCTGAGGAGTTTATAACAAAGGAATATCAAGCTGACTGACTGAATATCTTTAAAGAGCACTTTTTCTTAAATGAAGGACATTATCATAAGGATTTTCTCCATAATTCTTCTAAATATAAACTCTTGGACACTTACTGGTAGAAAGCATGGTGGCTTGCAGTGAGGACCTGAGTAAACATGGTGTACACTTCAACTGGGGAGAGAAGCAAACGGCAGGCTCCTGAGAGTAACCCATAACCTTTCACAGAAAGGCTTATTTGCGAGGTATTACCACTAGTTCCAATCAACTGGTTGTATTCTCGTAGAAAATACTGTCAAAAAACTACAAAAATTAATTGAGTGGTATGCAGAACATAAAGAATGAACAAGTAAACTTTTTGGATAAGCATGTGTTTTCATGAGTTTTATGCATCTAGCATCTGATTTTATGCTTACATGTACAAACTACATGTATCCAAGTGTGAATACATCGTGTAGACAACTCATGTGCAAGTTTAAACTTGAGGAACCTTATTCCAGTGGGAATGGACTTAACACATTAACAGTCCTATCATGCCTATGTTGGTGACAGGTTTGATCCATGATTTAAAAACTTTAGATGCACACACACATGACAGCGTTTGCCAATCTTTTTGTAGTGAAAACTTTATAATCAACTTACATCAAATTTTATCATGCAGAGCCCAAGATGTCATGCTCCCACATGGGGGGGGAAAAAATCCATCAGACCCTCTATCGTTAGGTCTCAGAAAATCCACTCTAGCACCTCATAATTGGTGCCATTTCTTCAAGGAGGAGGCATATTTCCCTATCTGTACTGTATGAGGATAGAGCTTTACATTTGTGGGGTCCCATCTTTTGAACATTCTCTACTATCACACAAGTTTTTAAACTTCTGTATGCTACCATTAGTTACTAAATTCTCATTAGGTTTATGCTATTCATCCACTGTTTCCGTACTATAAGAGCATATCGTTACTCTTTCTCCTCCAAGTTTCTTCCTTATAATCCTGCTATGGACTTTAGTTGTTCTATTATTCGAGGAATTACAATTCAACATCATGAAGCTGATTTCAAAACTTAAAGGTTGTGATCAGGTGACCCTTTACTGCATTCTTTCCCGGGGAGAGAGGGGGGGCAAAAAATAAGACCTCCATTCTTTCCCTTCAACTTATCTCTCTCAATTCTGGTACTATTTTTTATCCTCTTTTGGAGCGTTTCTATTAGTTCTTTGTGCTTTTTTTTTTTGGTGCGATGACCAAAGTTCAGTAGCATTTTCTGGTTTGGCCTTAAGTGAGGTATATAAAGTTAGCTTATTTTTTCATCATCCGTATACTTGAACGTTGGTCTGATAATTGAAACTACAAATCTGTCTCCTTTACTTTTATCCTAAAGAGAGACTCTGGCAAAAGGCTTTGGATGATATCAAATCCCAAGTTTCTCTCATTCCCATATCACTGCAACTTGTTTCCTGCTAAATGATATTCACATTCTGGCCACTTTCACTGTAACCCATCCTCATTAGTTCAAATCTACTTCGGTTTGTTATCATCACCCATGTATCAGACCATCTTTGGTGTTTAAATTTCCTTACAAGTTGATTCATTCCTCTTTATACTTCCCTCGCGACCTTTACGTTATCTACAAACATATTTAGGTAGGAGACCACATCTTCCAGCAAGGCATTCATAGATCAAGAACAGAAATGGTCCCAGAAGAGGACCTTATGGCACTCCACTGGTAACCTTAAACTATTTGGAGAAGGCATCTTTGACCAAAATTTTTTCTTCCCTTCCAGAAACATAGACTTTCATCCATCGAAGGAGTTAATTCCTTATTCCTGCCTAGAGATCCAGGTTCTTAATCAGCATCCCATGTGCAACAGTGTCAAATGATTTCTGTCAGTCCAGATACATACAGTCCACCCAGCCTTCCCATACTTTCAGGACTCACACTCCCGTAGAGCTCTAAGTGTTAGTTACACATGATCTCCTTTCCCTAGAACCGTACTCTCTCTCACTTACGTAGTTTCCCCATTGTAAAACGTCATGCACTCAGTTGGTGATCATCTTTTCTGGAACCTTACTTGCCACACCCTATGGTGAGACCGGCCTGTAGTTCCAGTTTCCTTTTTCATATATACGTGAGTATGATGTTTAGCTTTTTCTATTCCCATGGCACTTTCGCTTTCTCCAGTGACGTATGAACAGTAATTCAAGTGGTTTATCTAACATATCCACATATATCTTTATCTGACGTGGTGAAAATTCATCAAAACCATGAACCTTGTATGGGTTGAGTTATATTTAGTATTTTCTCAATATCTTTTCAATATATCTCATTCATTTCCAAAACCTCCTCCTTATTCAAAATGTGTGTGTGTGTGTGTGTGTGTGTGTGGAAAAAGTTTATGAAATTTTTGAACCGAATTATAAATATAGTCACGGGCCTCAGGTTTTGATCCTCTAATTGGTTGACGTTTATGTTGTTTTTGCTGAGCGGAATTCTCATCACTAAATATCTGTGTTACGTTCCGTCTCTTACACCGTTGTGTCCTGAAGAGCAAACTCTCCGGCGAAAGTACACAAATTTGTGAGTTGTGTCAGTAAGAGGTTCACCAGGCTTGTACAAACACACCACAGTAAACATCGCTACCCTCTGTGTCCGGTGGCACAGAACTGATTTCTATTTCCCCGGGTTCGAGGCCAAAGTGCTAAC
>JAUUDZ010014888.1:8900-22347 GCA_032361705.1 Panulirus versicolor | reverse complement strand
CAGTTTCTCACCCGAATCAGCCACCAGTGCTGTATCATCAGCGAACAACAACTGACTCACTTCCCAAGCTCTCTCATACTTCAGCCTTAGCCAGGTACCATTTTTACTGACCATCCCCTAGGGGTGGATGAACAGCTTGGTTGACTCAAATGACTGCCGCAACCAGTATTCGGACTTATGCGCTCTACCCTGACCAGCCTGTGAATGTGTTTTTGGCCCTCTACTTACTGTCTTCCATAGATAACCATATCTCGTTTCCTTCCTCACTCAATTAGTCGCAATGCCTTTAGACTTTCATGGTAGTTTTGGTGTTCCATTAATGTAACTGTACTTATAAAGTGTTCCTGGACTCTTAAATGCAGGGCTAGTGCACAGTGCTCCTGCTCACATAATGGTGTGTCTCTATGCCACCATGCAAATAACTGTCAATCCTGAGTTCAATTGTAACCATTTTCAACAATACATCATTTTTTTATTCATATGTATATGTAGCTGAACCATGCATGTTTGTTTCTCCTAGTCTCTCTATCTTTTTGAGGGGCCCCTCATATAGTTTTGTATGACAGCTTTGTTATATTCCAAGGTATTAACTGCACATGTAATTCTGTTCCCTTTGATCAGATCCTTTGAGAGAAAGAATTCCATTATGGAATTATGGAGGCCTCAGTACTATTTTCTGGGTTTACCTCTCTACCCACTCCACCTGTTTATATACAAGAGAATTGAGAAAAAAAAGTTTCTAATTAAAACTATACTCAACAAAATCATGAAGTTTAAACTTCCTTTGAATTTGGTAATAATTTTTTTTTTTTTAATCAGAGCAAATGTAAGACCACCAAATAAACTTCCTTGCTACTATTGAGTATAATCTATAAAAGTATATACTGACATTCTTAATTTGGCTATCAATAAAGAGTATCTTTCATTTCAGTTTGCTTATGCACATGTGAACAAGAAGCATGCAGTTAATAAAAAAACTCCAAACACTCTTCATAAGCAGTAAAGCATGTTAAATTTTTTCATGCTTTTGGACATCAACACAGTAAAAACGCTGGTTAAATTGCTGTGTAGCAATGCTAGACACCAAATAATAAAGAATATTATTCATAACACTTATGCAGTCTTATTATAAAGAAGCTGTTTTATCAAACAAATCAAAAAAATTCAAAATATATTTCTGATGCTGAAAAAAAACATTAAAACAGCATTTTCAGCCACCTCTAGGTCTTCGCCATGCACCGGGGATCGCCACAAGCTAAGGAAAAGAAAATTACAGAGGGTTTTGCAGCGAGGTATCCGAGGTAGCACTTGAGGAGTGGTGGGCACCTCACTCCGGCAGCGTCATCGCCTCCAAGTGGGACAAGTCGGGAACGCCTTTCCTCGACCTTGATCTTCTGGGTCCATTAGCTGCTGGGACTATGATTCACACCCATTTAAGTCATGTCATGCACAGTATTTCCTTGTAGCATGCATAGTGACAAACCTTATCAATAATTTACTTGGACACATGGACTGGATATTTGTATTAAAACAGAATGATGCATATATGTGAAGGTCTTTACAACAATAAAATGCCACACTTTAAAGTCCTGTACCTTACATAGCAAAAGAACCTACACAATACTACTCTATGATCTGAGAATCCTGTTCCCAACATTCTCCAGTGCCACACATCTAATAAACTACCTTTCAAATTCCTACCCTATCTTCCCATAATTCATATCCTATGTATTCAAGAACATCTTCAATATAAGCATTAACAATAATCATTCCTGTTGTTACATTCAACCCAAGCATTCTTTCTCCATTCTCATTTATATTTACATCTGGGATCCCATACAAACAAAAATACCAACCTCCTCCACTATATTTCCCCATCCATCCATTCAAATCACCCACACTAACACTAACTTCCTTCATTATGTACCCCTATCCATCCATTCAAATCACTCTTCACACAGTTCCTCTCATGAATCTACATCCTCTATTGTTCTTTTAGGTTTTTTTCCGGAAGGCAACCTTAACCCTTTTTCTTTATAATTACATGGTGCATCCATAACAATTACAGGCATTCTTAACCTCTCACATTTGAACTTGACTACAAATAATGTGCTGATACACGTGCCATGAGAAATCTTTGCAAATCACTCCTCCATAAACATTACCACACCTCTTGAATGACCATCTGTATTATCCCTTTTTCACAAACTTCATTCCAGTCCACTCAAAGGTCCCACTAATGCTATGGATATTAAAAGTCCTCCTAAATTACATTATTATTCCATTTTCTTCTATTCATCATCATTCTTCTTTCAACTGTCTGGATTATCTTAGCTGCTGATTGGCAGTCCGGTAATTCTCACATTAGGCTTAATTTTGTGACCCATAAACTACAAACCACAGTCTACTGACGACAAATTATTTCAACACCTTGGTACCCGACCACCAACATGCTTAGTTTACATAACTCATGCATATTTGTCTTCATTCCACGATAGTAACACACTCACACTTTTGGATACTCTGCAACAAAACACCTAGTAAATAATAATTACATAATATGTTTCACTACACACCACAGAGTTTTTACATACAGCTTATTTACTCAATTTTCAGACATTAAAATCACATAATTTTCAGATATATACATTATCCACAGTTTTATACACAATACACTGTACAATGACTTATGCCATCTATATACACTCATATGCCTGCCATCACTTGCTCTGTAATATTCTACTCTTATTTCCTATAAATCATATCAAGATCACTCCTATCATAATCGAGGTCAAGTTCAAAATCCATTGAATCAGCATCATTATCATCAGTGTGCCAGAGACAATCACTAACTTACTGGTCCAGTATGCAAAGCTACATGGAAAGTTGTTAACACAGTAAGTGAACACAACTGGGAGAGACAGGGTCATATACTCTCCCTTGGTGTTACATGGGTAACTGACACAACAGGATTTTTTCCTGATGCTAATTGTAATTACTTGTGACATAAGGCATTCCTGCACACCAAAAATGCACATATTTTTGTCTAACTGATGCCAGGAATAGGCAACCCATAAAAGTATAATTGCAATTGCCATGGTGGGCATGTTTAAATATATTTGTTGAAGTCAAGGGGTTAATTAAAAGACAAAGGGCAATTGATTCATTTACAGTATATAACCAAACTTGCAAAATTATGTGGCAAGAAAGCTAAGGATTGCTAATGAGTATCTAACGAAAGAATGCAAAGATATTCTATATATTCTATAAAGGCAGTTAGCTTACTGTTATTCTTAAGAAAGGGATAGGTGACAACTTTTCTGTTTGGGGATAGATGACAAATAATTTACTGGAAACATCATCCAAGCAATGACAAGACCACTCATTGATCTGTCCATGTCCCTATTATTCTATTCCCAATATAATGGGGTAAATCAGTTACAGACAGCTTCTGAATAACAGTTAAGCACATCTTCAACCCATACCCACTATCAAAAAGAAATGAACTTCCTCAATGATAACTGCCTCTTATATTTCTACTTACACATTAAGTTACCTGATAAAAAGAGAGCAATATCTCCATTCATACCCCTCTACACAGAAAATACTTCCACTACATCTGATCCCAAAACACATCTCCAGCATCTTAATTTTTGTAATTTTCCTATCCCTAATCAGTTTTCTCATTTGTCAATCCATCTCTTTTGTCATCAGTCTCTACTTTTACCTTCAACTGTGCTACTATACATCATCCTGACCAATTTGTCACCTGCATATGATATGACTACATGATCCTAAAAATTTTTTATCCACGTGCCTTTCTAATAAGTTTTTTTACTTCATGAAAATTTCTCATCTTCATCCTGTCTATCCTCTTAATTTCAACTGTAAAATGCTATCTACATATCTATACCTCTTATGCCTGTTCCCTTTTGGAACTCCCTTGATGGGGTGGCCATGGCAAAAGTGTCTCCATAATTGGCTCCAGTGCTGCTTCTTCACCTTTAGTCCCTCACCCTCTGCAGCCCTATGACTGAGGGCAACTCTAGCACAGTGTTTTAAGAGGCTCCTACTTAATGTTCCCACCAACTACTATTTACCCAATGTGTCTACCTAATGTTCCAACTTCCTAATACTATTTAATGGTCCCACCTAATGTTCCTACATACTAATTCTATTAATTTCTCCTACCATTTTGCCAAAAGGCAGGGCTAATGCATAGCATTCACCACAGAATGGGTTGTGTGAGTTAAGTGTTTTTCAAGCATTATGTGTGACAAGGAGAGACTGTAAGTTTGTGGAAAGAATGCCAGCAGTCCATGTGTGGGTGAGGCACAAAGAAAGGACAGCTACCTGGGTCAAAGGAATGCAACTTGACAACCACTGAAGTGCTAGCTTACTATGCAGCCATCATTGACCCTCCCGATACCCAGGCAAGTAGTAGCAGTACCTCCTTGGTCAGTGACTGCCTACCAACTTTTACCTCCCACAGTTATTTATACATTGTGTATTTTACATGAATACCATCCTGACAAAAAAATTTTCTCATGTCTTTTTGATGATTTCTTCACATCACATAATCTCATCTTCAATCTATCTACCTTATTTCCAAAAAGTATACTGTGCATGGAAGTTATCCATCTTTACCATTCTCAATTTTCACCTATCTTGATTTCTATATGCTTGGGTTTTACATTCATGCATCAGCATAAGGACAAGTATTCCTTCATGCAAGCTTACAGCATACTTTATGCTTAAATTTTCCCAATTTACTAGAGCTTTCAGAGCATCGCTTAACTTCACTCCAGTGCATGACTCCTCTTTATGACTTTAGCTTTCCCGCTGTTATTAACACTTTGGTCACAGTACATTCATTTATCCATTATCTTTAAACCTTGGTGAAAGCCATATGTTTTTCAAAGTGATCCAGAAAAACTTCAGCAAATAACTGTTTTAAATTTCCATGTATAGCCTAAAATTAAATTGTGACATTAACATTGTAGTGCACTATAATCAAAGCATCAATAATATCACAATGCTTGCTAATTAAGTGACATTCACTGTAGTTCATGCATGCCATTTTAAACAAATAAGTGTTCAACCATGAAAAAAAGTAATGACCATACACTGATCACAATATAAGAAAGGTTTGCTGAATGTGCAGAAGAAATGTGCAGAACAGCCAGCAGAGGTCATGCAGGAGCTTTTAAACAAATAACTCATTAATACTTGAGATATCTCATATGACCCAGTGAGCGTTTCACACACTCACTCTGGTGGGCCGCTGAGGGCCACGCTCAGGAGACCATCGACCGCGACCACTAGAATACTTGCCTGCTAGAGCCAAAGACTTTATGTTACTTTTAAAAGTCAATTATGTTTGAAAAGACATGGTTTCAATTAAATATGTATGGACATACACACATTCCTGAAATGAAGATGTGAAAATAAAGTGAGAAGTTGCTCTTGCATAGATATGACTTAAATGGGAAGGTTCCTACCAAATGAATAATGAACCACACATCACCAGGCAAATCAGAGATTTCAATTTTGATACCCAGATAATGACTTTCATTTCAAATGACAACATTTACTCAGTCTCATTACTTTCACCTTGGATTCAGAACTAAAAATTTGAGTTTTGAGGAATGGAAAACTGTTTCTCTCCAGGGTGGTGTCCCATGAGCTGTGAGGGATACTCTACGGTTCTTTTGGGGTTTACACCTCCCAACCTCCACTAACCAATCTTCCAGCAGTTGCAGTAATCTACTAAAGTTATCATATGCTACAACCTAAGCATCTATCTTCCATCTTTATGTGTCTTTCTTATCATATCATCACGTTTCATCTTATGTGGGATTAAATTTGTATTCATTTGATTTATACACTAAAACTGCTGAATCTATTTTTGTATTTATGCTATTGACAAATTGATTCTATTATTACTTGCTACTTGCTTTGTTTTTTTCAATTTCACCAAATAAGATCCTGAAGTTGTTTGCAAAACTTACATGTTTCATTTCACTCTGAAAGAATGTACTATGCATACCTGCCTGCTAGTGCTGATGATAACATTTTTCCATGTAGGAAGGGCTAGAGCGAAGTTTAAACTGTACATCTTGCTTGATCAATAAAACTATTCTCAGGTGCCATCTGCATTACATACTTATCTATTAATAATTCATCCGGGACTAATTTCAATCATATGTCATGTTTTCTTCTAAACTTTTCCGTAGTTGTTCTATGCATGTTTCTTCTCTCTCCTTGTAACAGATTAAATAGTTATTCAGTCACCATGGTTGGGCTGTCGTACATCTTTGTCTAATATATTTTCAGTCTGCTCCATGGAATTCTTGTAGATTTAATGACAGCATATTCCTAGTTGAGAAGCTTTCAGTTTTAATACATTTTCCTTTATACCTTCAATTTTTTGCTATGTGTACATTATCATGTATTTTTCTCTTCTGTGCTATACAGTTCCAGTTGTTTCAGCCTTTCACAGTAATTTGTACATTCCATATCCTTGGTTCTGATAACACTCCATCAAGCCAACACAACCAATAAAAAAATTTACATGCACTACAGGAAAGTGGACTGGCCAGCCTTCACACAGTACATGTGTACATGTCAGGGTGGTGGGAATGAAGAAGTTGGCTTAATACCAACCAAAATCACTCTTCAAGTCACATGTATCTTTCCATTTTTATGTTATTCTTAGAATCTTCACCTTCCTCATCAAGTGATACATATTATTAGCGTTCTTCCAATAGTCTATGAATTTTCCACAGGGTCAACACAAACATATAAACCACAAGTTGACAGCCTTGCACCTATAATGGTGATTGTAAGGGTACTAAGGGCAGAATTTTCTAATTTACCTTCACCTTCCAATGAAAGAGACCTCAACAAGTATTTAATGTAAAGTCAACAGGATACTGTCATGTGAAGATAACTGTTGTCCTGATGATGACAGCCACCATCCTATTTAGGACTGTCAGATAAAGATGGCAACCAATTAAGGGTTGGAAGAAAAGAAACTTGCTTAAAATGATGCTGAAAGTTGGTGCTTGGCTTAGAAAACTTTATCCTTATCCAGAAATAAGCATGCTTGTCTATAGCACAAAAACCCGATGGTCTTAGAAACATATACCACTGATAAACAGATAAAATATACATAGAACCCATAAATTCCCAGTTTGAGTACTTTATGCACAAGTGCTAGAGAATGTATGTGTGCAAATGAGGCCATTATTTCACTACTTTTGCTGTGACTCATTAAGGCAGGAGAAGCAATTCTGGTGAAAAAAAGAAGTCATATTTGGGAAGTGAGTGTGGTATAAGACATATAACAACCTTGGAGACTTAAATGTTTAGAACATATTAGAGAAATACCAAGCAAATTGTAAAATTACTTTGCAATAGAGTTACCACATTTTCTTATGGTTAATTATAAGGCCATCTGAGGCAGTTATGGCTCCTTAAGAGTAATATATGGCAAACATGCTGAAAAAACTGCATTGTAAATAATGATGATAAATATTAATGAAAAACAAATCAAAGTATTGTAGAACAAGATTTTTCTATTGTCATTTAGTTAGTATGCACTGCAAAGCATGCAAGCAAGGAAGCTGGCATCATTAGTAAACTGCAGAGCAGCTATAATGGTACAGGAAAAAAGGTACTTTCTACCTTCATAATCAAAATGTACGTCTGATTGCATGCAATTATGTAATTAATTCAAGAGATATGAGGAAGAGCACCATTTACTCTTAATCATCAGCTTCTAGAAAGTGGTGATACATTTCTTACGGTGTTATATTTAGTCCATGTCCTAACTGCTTTATAACATTTTACCATTAATCTCACTCTTTTAATCCAATGAAACCACTAATTTTTTCAGTGAACTTGTATCATGAAATACATATGGTTAAGAGTTTGTACTGTCAGAGTCACAGCCACAGCTCCAACTTATTGTCACATGCTTAGTTACACCGAATTTAACTTTGTAAAACGCTGTTTCTTACAATGATATTTTCTGAAGAAGGATACATGGAATTCTTATACTGATCAATGGATCCTCCATCACTGATGAATAGTTCAAAGTAACCTAAAGAATTTTCTATTGTATCAGATGTGTGATCGTCTAGAAACTGATGATATCACACAGGAAAACTGAGGGGCCAAAGGATTTTCCACCACAAACTAGCTTACAAGGAATTAAAGAAGTAAAAAGAGAGTCGATGAAGAAGGACTAGTCAACGTGAAGTTCCTGCACCATCTGAAGAGCCTCCAATTCATTTATGAGGTTCCGGTCGCGAGTTCTTGACCGCTTCACTGTGCAAATGAAGAAGTTGCAGCAAGTGAACATGCAAGGCTCTGACTGAAAAGCAGTTCTATCATAATATACTATGAGGTGGAGATGTAAAATCATCGTTAGCTTGAGCAGATACAGTGGATATCAAAAATTAATTAAAACATCAGAAAAGAAATTGCTGTGGAATAAGCATAGCTTTTGTTCCTATGTAAAAGAGCAGTATCAATCCTTCACTCAGATGAAAAAAGGGCATACTTGTTTAGCAGCCAAAAAGCTGCAAAGGAAAAGGTAAAACTAAAAGAAAATAAGCATGTACATTAAAAAGTAAAACAAAACTGAAATCTTTCAAACATTTGCAATGGCTTAAGACTGAAAGCAAGTAAAGGCATCAGCAGGCAAAATAAAAATTACTTATGCTGAAAACTGCTACTCAAAGAACCTTTTCATACTATGATATGAAGAGAAATGTGAAAAACAATGAATAATATACAGTGCACACTTATGGTGTTACAAGAATGGTGCTCAAAACAGTAACCCTAATACCCTTATATACATTGATATTATTACCAACGATCTTAGGTTCACCTGATTAAATCAATAGTTCAAGGGGACCTTGTTACACCATGAGAATACAATGAAGATAACGACAATCTGTGCATAGATAAAATACCCTTGTATTGCTCAATGAAGATAACGACAATCTGTGAATAGATAAAATACCCCTTGTATTGCTAGTCACTGATGACCTCTGAATGGAACTCAATGATACTTATCCGTACCTAACATCAAAGCATTTCACTCAACAAAATCTTTTAGTTGTATCATCTATAATGATAAGCAGCACTGTGAATTAAATAGTAACATGTATCCAAAAGAAAACTCAAATTCGTGTAAAGTGAAGAGATCTTCATCTAATTCACATTTCAGTGATCATGAAAACTAAGAGTCGAAAATATAATGGTAAGCCATTTTCCACAATCCACAAGGTTCCAATACAACAAAAGGTGAATTTCTGTTGTCTCCCACAGAAAGTGGATTTTAGGTAATATCTGTGTACTAAAAAGCAAGAATGATATGCCTTTTAAAGAACAAATTAAACACGTACCACAAAGATATCTAAATCTTGGGATACTAGGCCTTTAAATCTTCATGTGCTGTCACCAATTAATTGAAGTGTGTAACCTTTATACCACAGTTATCTCTAAGTAACTGAGCTAGTTGGATTTAGGGGTGACATCAGGCATTAATACATGCCTCTACTTATTTGGGGAAGCACAGGATCCCTCAAAAATGGGTTGAAAAATTCAACCTACAACTCAACAATAAGAACTGTTTGTATTGGGGTCCTACAACTGTTGTGGAAATAGTACCAAAAAATATATGTTATCAAAAGGATACACTTCAGTTTATATGCAACAGCTTGACTTGATATGTGCAAATGAAGCTGATATTTATCTATTTCTAATGCTAACTCAAAAGGATGGAAAGGCAATTAAGTCTAAAACATTCCCATCAACAAAAATTAAATATGAAGAATACAAAAAAAATGTGAAAATATTTCAAGTTTCATATATTAAATGACAAAAATATCACATCAAAAACCTCAGGATTGCCCTCATAGCACTGTCACCTGGTACACCTGTAAACTACAAGATTTGGTCAAGGTCTAAATGCATAATGTGTGTTAAGCCTAGAAATTTCAATTCCTAAAATTTTCTAGTACTTACAAGACTTGCGGTCAGCATGCCGTGACCTCTTTCGTTCTCTAGGTGTCGAACGGGATGATGGCCCCTGAGTAGCTGTCTTAACCAATGAGTCTAACAAGGCATCATCACCATCACCCATCATCTCTGCCATGCTCTCCTCACCACGGCTTCTTGCCTTACCTGCAAAACATTTTATAAAATTGACAAACATCTTTCTTTTCTATTGAATTTTTCTCCTCTTTGTATGCAACCATTTCTCCTGCCTTGGTAAGGTGATATCAGGAACAGACTAAAAATGACCATTTGCACAATTCCATTCTCAGATTAATATATATATAATGCACCAAAACCAGCCAAGCCCCACTGGCTATTTCAGTATTTTCCCTGACTGCTTCATATGCTCTGGTTAAACTCCTTAATGGCACAATGCCCTCATACACCACAATGATCCAACTCGCTCTATCCCATGCACACCTCTCATCCTCCTGAACTTTTGGGCCTAAATATCCTGAGCCATCTTTCACTCCCTCCTTTCATCACCTCCATCCTCAACTTCTGACACAAGATCATCTCAATCAATATTTCATAACTCATTCTCTCAATATGTCTGATCTATATAAAAATATATGTAAAGATAAGTAATATTACCAAAAAGGTAAGGTTCCATATTCTATATGGCTGTGGTATGAAGTTAACACACAGAGCCCCCAAGATAGTACTGAATTAATGGTGGAGGATAATTATGTTAGCCACTGTTGTAGTCTGATGCATCAACGAGTCACTATTGAAGTTGTCTGTGTAGGTCAGAAGCCAAGGCATCACCAAGTACCCACAAAAATGTCCTAGTGTTGGAAAGTAATAATAATATAAAAAAGCCTGCATAGATTAGTGCTGCTATGACAACTGGTGTTCCTGAGACAGGCAGCTGTGTACACCTCCAGGCATTTAAGGGTTAAACAATCAAGATGATATTACAAATCCTTTATGCTAACTCATCTTCACTGACAAACACTCACCCTCCTTCCTTCCTACTCGCATACATGCTTTTCTCTCCTGGTAAAAAAATCTTCATGGCATTCAGTAACTCGCCACTACCTATCAAAAGGCCTCCCAGTCTACCCTGTCAAACACTCTCTCCAGATCCATAAATGCTACATACAATTTCCTTTCTCTTTAAAAATAGTACACTAATATATAGGTACATTTACCTAATAAATACTATCTATCTGAAGAACAATGCAGTTATTTTTTATTTTATGTCTATGTGATCCATAATAAAAGACTTAAAAGTGATGATAATATGAATCTAAATTTTGTCTAGATGGTCTATCATGTACTTTTATCTCAATTACCACTCATATTTTCTTGCAATACACTCCTTTGACAGGAAAATACTAAGAATTAAATTCAACCCAAATGAGGCATAAGATGATACAGAGGTGTGCCAACCTTCTCTCGTCCTTCTCCAAGTGTTCTTGCCTCGAATAGTTTCTGTGTCAGATACATCCGAGTAATTAAGAAGCTGTCGAAGGTCTGAATCAGCTTTTTCTTCTTTTGTCTGCTTTGGTCTCTTGAATTTCTCCATCTGTATAAAGAAATGAATATAGAAAATAAGTTGAAGGAAGTATGAAATCAAATGTATGGACTGTATATGGAATGGCAATACTGCAGTTACTAAAATGCTGGTCACTGCTTCAGTGTTTAAATACAGAAAGATGTATGCATTAACATATTGATAAAAATACTGTATAATTTCCATAAATAAGGATAAGAATCTCTCTGACTAATAATCTTGTCTAGGATGTTTAAAGCCATCTATACAGTCACGCTATAAATGATGCCACTCTAATCTCCCTCACACTTGAACTGAAATTAAAATGATAATGTTACGGTGCTTCTACTACATTATTCCTGGCAAAATGTAAATTGCTTCCAATATATGGGTTCCTTTCCAAAGGAATGCAAGTTTGTTTAAAAGTTTAGAAAGACACTCAGTTTGTGTGCTTTCTAAATCATTTGTTAAATAGTGTTAACTAACTAAATCCACCACCTGTAAAATACAACTGCATAGTTCCTTAAATGTTTCAGTGACAACAAACTTCTACAAAATAAAAAAATTAGTTGTTGAAAACTAAAGCTACAAAACTATTTGAAGACATGTTTAATACTACAAACTACTTAGTGAAGATAAACTTAATTTCACTCTTTTAATCAAATGATAATTTTTCTTGCAACATGATGAGTGCCTCTTTAGTATTATGTAATGAGAAAGAAAAAAATGGTAAGTAGGATTATGAACTCTGTCTTACAATGGGTAAGAGAAGACACTTGTCCTTTTCTCAGTCTAGTGTACTTTCAACTAGAAATTTCAAAGAATACCAATTCTGAATAAAGTGACCACACTGATCAGCCAAGAAGGGTCGAAGGGTCAGTGACCCACAGTTCAGGTTGTTTACCAAATCTAATTTTCTTTATCAATGAGGATTTTTTTTTCTTTTTACTATTCTGGCATGTCAGCAGGTCACCACTTTTCTATGTGCAGTAGAGAGTTTAACATCCACATTTACAATAACCTTGTAATGCTCATAATTTGCAGGTACTGTATAAACACATGAGCTCTTTAAGAAACAGTTACTGTTAAAAAATAACTCTTTCAGCTCTAACTCACAAGACAGATATCCTTCAAGACAATGCTAGAACCAGCTTGCTGAGAGAATTAGGGAGTGAGCCAATTAAGTTGAGGAGCAGCACTGTAGGCCTTGAGACACCCTAAAGTAATCCTTCTCCCAACCATAAAGACAGACCCTTCCAGATAATGCAAGAATGTGCTAAACTCCTTAAACATTTGCCTTCTGCTGCCAATAATGACAAAAAAAATAAAATTCAGGTTTTGTATGATGTCAAGAACAATGAACATAAGGTAAGGCTCATCAGTTACTCTATATTCCAAAGACAGCTGGGGAATTTTGTGCTAGTAAATATTTTTGTTTTTCAGGTGCCAGTGTGAATGATGTTATTGATGCTGTAAAGGAAGTCTGTGATGGTAGTAATGATAATGCACTTGTTATTTGTAATGTGGTTTCTATCAATGTACCAAAGAGATCGGAGCTGTTGGAGAAATATCGCCAGTTTATTTGACATTTCAAAAACAAAACTAATAATATTACAATTTCGAGAATATTAACTAGGATTGGCACAAGGAACACCTTCATTAGTAAGGCATCCAGTTACAATGATAAATCAGTGAACCTTTGCAGGAGAGAGCTGACTTCACAGACTTGTGGTAGCATTTCTCCAACCATTTTGATATGTTTACAAGGAAAAATACACCTGACTGAACTAAAAGCTGTGAATTCTTGTAGGCTCCTTATATGCAGTGAGTCTGAAAGTGCATTTTGGTAAAAAAAAAAAAAAAAAAAAAAAAAAA
>JAUUDZ010014877.1:0-11464 GCA_032361705.1 Panulirus versicolor | reverse complement strand
CCCCCCCAAAGCCTCCCTCACTTACCCCATTCTGTTAACAATAAACACATTGTACGGCAGCTGGGGTAAAGCGCAGACTCGTTCTCCTGTCTTAATCTCGATGGAAAAACAAGCTTTTATTTCCCAGTTCATGTTCACGAGATCTGACATTTGCATTTTCTCGAACAGGACCACGCTAAGCTTAGGTCTCACTGTAGGAGTTATCTTGAAATATGAAAATAGGAGCATATTCCTCATCCTCTGTTCTTCGCAGTAACCGGAAAATAAATATTGAGACGCCCGAGGCAGAGCAACCCTAACCTTCATAACGTTTCATTATATATTTTATTACACTGTCGTGTTGACCAGCTCCTGGAAGGGCTGACAGAACAAGTGGGCGGAGATTGGAAAACCAGTGGGGCAGCTACATAAAGATACGTACGTTGGGGACCACCAGTCGCCTGGTCTTATCCCAAGACCACGGTCTTCCTGAAAGTCGAATTCTCGAGACTTTAGCAGAGACCACTGGTCACTACCCTGGTGCTCCGCCAGGGTTAGCAAATCCCGGTAACATCAGTAGTCTCGGTTAAGACAAATGGGATGGCTAGTTTTGCTCGTAAGACGAGACGTTCCCGAGGTAAAGGAACAGTCAACATCATACCTTTGATCGCGTACCACATCACTAATACGCTACTTAACCATCTAACCGGTTCGCCTTGTCCGAACACGGTCATGTGGCCGCTGACTTTGCTATTATGTGTGTGTGAAGATTGAGCGTAGTGATAACAGCCAACCTGTGTTCTGATGCAGAACCGCTTTCCTCATCAGGTACAGACCGTTGTCTACCCACTCGAAATGATGTAATGGCACGATATCACTTAAGTATAATTTCTGACACCTCTCTTCAAGCACAAGTCGACGGTGACTGGGATTTTAAGTTCATTTAAAATGATCTCGTAAACCGCTGCCGTTAGGAAGCACCTAGGGGCAGACTTCATCACGGCTACTGAACGGGTAGGTGTGCTGACAGTGGAATCCTAAGCCGGACAAGATCAGGAGGGATAGAGTCCACGACAGTGGCCTCTGGCCTTAAGCTATTGGCCTCGGGCTGCACCCGGACGAAACTTCACGCCAAAATGCCAGCTCCACCTGCCGAGGTGGAGGGAAGGTAGGTTACGGAGCGACGACTATCGGTCTCACTTGAGGGAGACTATCATATCAGCTGGTGTGGGATAGTATCGTTACCACCTGTGGAAGGAGACTATCTTGTAAGCTGTTCAGATATGCTATTCATCTCAAATGTTCAGGGATACTATCGCAACAATGGACAATCCAGCAGCAACTGCTCTCTGCACGGCTGGTTGGGAGAAGCACCGCCACATGGGTTAACAATGAAAGCCAGGAAGGATAACAGTCACAACAAAGACTACACAACAAACTATACAAAATGAATAGGATGACCCCCGTCTACAACAGAATGGCGGCTGCTGTGCTGTGCTATCGAGAGAAAATATAACAGTCCCCCGCTTGAACACGAGAACACACTAACTCGACCATTTCCAACAAGTAAATTCTACGGTTGCAAAACACAATGGAGAATAATATCTGAAGGTCATGAGCAAGAAAATCAATATAGTTTATGACAATGCCAGGCTGAGGGATGCCAACCACATGTTAGTCGCCTAACATCATCGGCAGACGCATTATCATTACCCCAGTCACCCGCAGCAACGGAACCCATACACCACCGCAAGTCATAATTCTACTTTCTCCAGACCAATTATCGTTAAGAATACAATGCGTCATAATGCTGATATCCCCCCCCCCCCATCCTTCCCATCCATAAGCGTTGGGGCGGTCAATCTTGGGGGGGGGGGGGGGGGATAATCTTCAGGTTGAGCGAGTGACCTCTTGACCTTTAATGGGATGTTCAAGAGGCTGTATATCTGAAGTTGCCAACATCAGATCTTGCGTGACAACTACAATCCGATTTTCCTTTGATATCTGTCGGGTGGATGGTCCTCTGGCAGGGTCGAAAATGATGAATGTGGCCCGTACAGCACAAAGAGTGAAAGATATACTATAAATCTCATCAACGTGTTGTGCCGACAAACTTGTGAACCAAACAATCTACAACTCCCAGAGCCTTACCAAAAATAGTAAGGCCCACTACATATGCTAAGTTTTTGGCCTTGGTTTAACCAGTTAAAACATACCATGAGGATGAAGAATTATCTGCGCTGTTTGAACTGTATAGGTCAAAATCTTGACCTGCGCGATATCTGTCGACGACAGAAAATCAGCTGGCCAAGGTATGAACCAGCGGTTACCGGCTACCGTTACTTGCCGGACGGTGGAGGCAATGAAGGAACTCCGAAGCAAGGCATCGCGCAAGACCAGCGTTCAGCAGTTTATCTTGGACGTCAACCTCACCACAAGACCAGTGAGGGAGAAGTGGCGCGTAGTGCGTCGGACGGGAGAAGCGTCCCCGCGACAACCAGAGATAACATGCGGAGTGGCACCCTGGAGAAGGCACCACGTGAAGAAAGGCGCGTGCGTGCCAACTCCGGTGGGTGAGGCTCCAATATAGGGGGGGGGGGGGGGGGCTGTCCTCGATGGAGGAGAGCCCGCCGCTCCTGGTGTAGCTGACCCCACGGTTTTATCCGTCTCGGACGCTCCGCGGGCTCCCCAACCCCAATCCGATGCCTCATTTGTCGTGGAGACTGTCTTACCTCGACACGACAGGGTCTGGCCCCATCAATCCTGTGTGGAGAGTAAGTGCTGAATGCCGCCCTCGGACATTTGCACCCAGGGAACAGCCTCTCCGCCATCAGGGCGGCCACAGAGCAAGCCGACAAGTTAAGCTCCCGAGGGTCATCCTGTGACCGCGATCGTGGCGAGGGCGTACCAAGACAACGCACGCCGGACTGAGGGGGCCACTTTGCGCGGTGACAGTCTCCGCAGGGAACAATACAGCAAAATACAGACAAAGGTACAAGTCGCTAACCGATGGACACGTCCTGAAAGGTGACTGGGTGGTGCCTCCAACTGCTGTTGGGCCGGAAACCCTCTACCCCCGTTTGGGGAGTTCTCTTCTCGCGGTCCCCAGAGCCCGACAGACGTGTCATCACCGACCGAGACCAAGTAAGCGAACCACTAGCACAGGTTATAACCGTGGGCGAGGTAGCACACCACCTGAAAGACGCCACAACACCTGCCCCAGGCGGAATGCAGACGAGACTCCTGAAGTTAATTCCACCGAGGGTGCTCCTCAAGATGTTCCTTCTGTGCATCGCCATCACTACACTGACGGTAACACTCGGGCAAACCGTACTAGTACCTAAAGTGGTACGAGCACAGTGATCCCAAATCAAAACTTCCTAGCCAGAAGTCCAATCTCAAGGTATTGGTAAATATATTCACATGGTCAATACGAAACAGTTCGTACTGTTTTGAGTACGAAGCAAGAGGGAAACAAATTTTTAATTTGATGCGAAGAGCAAACCCATGGTATTAATACTGCTATTATCAATGATATTGGCCGATATCTAATACTTAAGACCTTCCAGAAACATCCTTAAAAGTAGGTAATCTTAATGACCCAAGTAAAACAAACACTATAAAATTACACCAAAGTACCGTCATGATCTTACACCACGTAAATAGAAAACCATATATAAACATTTAACAGGAATATTGTGCAACCATCTGGTAATCTTCATGGATGTGGCCTTACGTTCTAAACATGTACGTAGCTTGACTCAATGTTGAAGCCGTTGCAACTAGAGCTGACCGCCTCCATGCGTTTTCTATATGGTATAGTATTCTCTACCGTGTGCAAAACATCTTTCGTAGATCTTGGCTCTTCCAGTTTCAAAGGTAGTGTTTCATCAATTATATATTCAATACTTTTACGAATCATTTAATATAATCACCTCATCTGATTTGTAATAAAGATGAAACTAATATTTCTGTTCAATACCGGGAACTGCTGAATAATGCATATCTTATAGTTACCCCTTATATATTCAAAGAAAACATCGTGACCTTTTTACAAGGACAGACTTAACTCATTATATTTGACTAAATGAATACAACATTACAGGTGGAAATTAAAATGGTAAAGAATTTATAAACGACGTCAATTCGTAGAAACTCTTCCTAGTCTATTTCCTCCCTGTCATATCCTATACATTTCAAGACCCGGCCTTGATGTGAACCTTGAACGTGGAAGCCTCCAACGGGGGAAAAAAAAAAAAAAAACTTAGAAAAAAAAAGCACTAGCTCTACTGGAAAGAATACATCATCCACCGACACCACCACAGGCAGTAACAGGATGCACCACTAGTTGCAAAATTCTGGGTCAAGCCCTTTCATCACGATATTTGAAAACTGTCCATAAATTCTAAGGGACCTTCTGACACCTTCCGGATCCTCCCCATCCAAGCCTACTACCCACAAACACCGCTTCAAACACGTGCACGATAAAGACTCTGTACACAAAGTAGGTCTGTCTCTACGAGTCGAAATTATATAAGAACATCATCGACCAAAGACATAACCAACTGGTACATGCTTACGAGAAGCAGCAAAGAAAGGATGACAAACAAGAACACAATGAGACAACGAACATGTCCAAGACTTCGGCTGTAAGCAAACAGGGAACCCTCGGTTCCCAAGGAGCCTTCAAGCATTAAGGAAGACCCCAGCCACTCGCCGGCGCACACAATGAACAACGCTTGGCTAAGCCGATTTGGTTTCCAAATCCAGCAAGCAACGTCATCCCTACACATGCAAACACAGTCTACCAGGGATATATCAAAGACTAAGACAGGAAAGCGTGCCGAATCGCGGGCGATCACTGCTTTAATTCTGCGCGGGCTCATCAGATGGCACTACTTGCCGTTGCGCTTGTTGTCTGTTGAAAACTTAACAGTTTCCAGATACGTCAACATGAGCGAACGAAGACACCGGTGTGCAGTTTGAAAAAGATAATCCAGAACATTTTTTTTTTCATAGTTTTTTCCATATGATAAAGAAGGGTACATATGGCTTTCAAATGATATGAAGGAATAAGCAACTTCAAAGGCCATGAGAAGAATTTCACCAAGGGATATGAAGTTTCTTGCGGGTCCCCTTCCCTTCTCCATCAGTCATCCTGTCATTATCCACTCCTGTTTTATGCCAAGAGGTGTACGGCCAGAAAGGGTATGGACGATGAGAGAGGGTGGGATAAAGCCTCCGCTCTGTTGATTTTCAGAGATGCCAGGAAATTCCCGGGCCCCTCTTTTGGACCCCCGAAGCTGGTATGGTGTACCACCTACACCCCACTTTCAAAGGCCCTGGGTAACCTTAAACATGTTACGGAAAAAAAAAACATTCAACTGGACTGCTGAAGTATCAATCATGCCACAACAATCAGGACGTTTCTTCCCATTTTAAGATATATACATATTCATATCCGGTAAATTGTATCTGAAGTACGCAGGTCAAATAGTCATCGACTTAATAATCACCAGGAAAGGTTCTTTATACGAAGAGACGAAATCTATTGCATAGAGTTTAGAAAATGAATATTTGAGAGGATGCCAAAATACTTACTGCAGAAGCCTGTGCTGCATTACTGTACGCGGCCAACATGACAATATAATTTTCAAACATGTGAACAGTATCACCAGTTCGTAATATACCAAAATGTGTACCATTAACTGCAAATCACGTGCGTCTATAATACTTCAATTCAACTATTTTTTTTTTTTACATCACTTCCATTAACTGCTACTTTATTGTAGTGCATAAACCATCAAATTTGCTCTGTAAAACTTCCTGTCATATGATATATCATACACGTGTACTTATCCAAAGTGTAGAAGTAACCATCCCCATGACCTTAATCTAATCATTAACTAGTTACGACACTGACCCCGTCAGCTATGTAATTCCTCAACTGTATATTTTCTGAACGGCTGCCTGAATGCAATAATGTGTTCTTTTAATTAATACAAACCTACACCGTACACGTGTTCTACTTAACTCATCGTCCATATCTAGATCGGAGCTACTATTTCACAAGCACTCCCTTTTCTCAGTCACACTAAAATATATATACATAAAGTCACCAATAAATGGCGGGGGAGAGGGGAGGTAGGATATGCCCGAAGGAGGGAGGGAGGGGACAGGAGGGGGCGGGTATCAGAGCCCAAGGACTACGGCAGGGGTTGAAGTGCCTCGGCTCAGGCAGGCATGGCAGTCTAGTCTTTGTGTGCGAGGTGTTAACATCACCACCGGCGTCCGGACTACCCCTACACCAGCGTTGGACGAGGCACAACACACCAGGTACGTGACAAGTCCCTTCGTATGATGGCTGGATGGATACCCTAACACGGCCCAAAGCCTCCAATTTTCTTGGTATTAAGAAAACATAGGAATTAGTATACGGCATCGCCCATTACAGTCCCTTTCATCTTTTCTTTAATACAGTTTTCGCACCTACACTGCAAAACTTATGACCTTACCTTCGAGAAACATCAATCGCTGCGTGTGTACATTCGCACGCTTCCCAATGCTGGTATGAATCAACATTTCATTTAGGGGAGAAAATATACATCTTTTCCTCTCAGCGAGACTATCGACGAAGATATTTCCTTAAAGGAAAGAAGAGGAATGAAGACGTGGGCGGTGAAGGTCGTCAGAGCAGGACAATCATCCTTGACCACGACGGTAAGAACCTTGGTTATAAATGGCTCGACCTTTGATGTGAGCGTAAAGCTAAGGTGAAAGACCACGCCATCATAACTCAGGTGCTCTCGTGTCATGCCCTGGCAGGAGAGAGATTGTACCTGGAAGACTATGCTTAACACGGCTGACTGATGCATCTTAACACCAAGTAGAACCATTCTCTCAACACCGTAGCTTTCATAAAACACCTGCGACTCCGTCCTTGATCACGATCATCAAACGGGCTATCACCACATCATACAAGATTTTCCTGAAACGACCATCAGAAAAGAACAAGTGGTACTGCAAAGCCGGAACACAGGATAACGAGCGGGTGTGGAGGTACGCAGCGGGGTGGTGGCCCAAGAGTAAAGCCATCGCAAAGAAGAGTGTGAGGGACTTGCCGGGTGTTCCTTAGTTTCGAATGTCTTAACTGCGTGGTGTTGAGCACTTGCTGGTAATCGAGGTAAAAGTGAACACAAGTCCCTTGCGTATTCTGGTGCACCAAATTTTCAGAGGAGACTAGGAATATGACCTAATCTCCAACCTTGAAGATACAATCAACTTCAGTGCACTCAGGACTTTTGTTTCACTTTCGTATTGCTTATCAGCGAACAGACAATATATATAATTTTTCCTGGTTTTCCAGGACCCGTGGATGGTTTCTTGCTATAAAATGGTACAACATAACGAATGTTTGGGCGTCCGTGTAGCATTACTCAGATGCTTGTGGCTCGGACTGTCGCTGTCAGGACGGACGACAGTTTGGCTTCATCTGCCATGTCTCAGTACCACACCCCTAACAGACGAGAGCATTTCCCATCCGTCCTGCCAAACACATTTTACACGAGTAAACTCGTTCCGTGAAAATAACGTAAATACAAGGCCAGATTTCCGGACTACAAAACAAACGTTAGGGAAAAGGAAGCTATACCCCTCGCTACAACCTTTATGCCATAACGGAAAGGGGGGGGGGGTTCTCTATGATAAACCCGCATGTAATTAAGCAAGCTCCTATGCAGTAATGAAGCCCTTTAAGCTCGTGACTCAGCGGCGTCCAAACCAGTTCATCCCAGTAGGCCGACGGCCGACCTGCAGCCCACAGTCTGGTACGTGATGAGAAGTCTCTACCGTCACAGAGTGGCGTCATGGAGCAGCAGCCTCCCACCTCCAGAACTTTAACTTTTAAATGAAGTCAGCGTTGACGACCAGATCAGCCGGTTGTGTATTATGTCATGGGTGTGTTACGCCATCATCCCCCCCCCCCCCAAGGGATTCACAGACCCATTCAATACAAGATTAAATAATTTGTGTGTGTGTGTGTAGCTGGAGATGAGATAGGAGGCACTTATCTCCTCGGACATGGTACGAGTAGAACCAACAGAGAACCAAGAAACATGTACCACCACGTACAGTATCTATGAGGCTGGTGCAGAAAGTCTCAATAGATATGCCAGTCCTCGGTAGAGTGGTGGCATGAATGGCCGATCAACACCACGAGCAAGTACCAGTGGCTTACCTGCACATTATTTTTTTTCTGGACAGATCAATGATGGGGGCCATGGACCAGTCCGGAGGGCCTTGGACTTGTGTCCAGTCCCGTACGGAGGGACATGGACGTGTGTGTCCAGTCCAACACCTGGCAGCAGCATATACACGCCCACCACACCACCTTCCGATGTGATCCTCTTGTCTGCACCGGGGCGGGCGGCCGGATATTCATCTGTAAAGTATCGCGTGGGTGTACACGATGTTGCGAATCCACGTGTCCCCGCCCACGTTAATCCACCGCACACAAAGGTACAACCCGTCACTGATCGCGACCCCTTGAACACGACGGGGGCTACCCCATCAGTTGTGACTCCCGTCACTCTGACCAGACCTGACCCTTGTCGTCGTACGCTCTCCCCTCCCTCCGTCCCTCCACCCACCCAGTCAATCACCGCGCCGTCCGGTCGGGTCGCGTCCAAATGGGTAACATATACAAGCGCTTACAACTGTTTATCCGTGGGCAAGCCTGATGATTTGTACCCAGGGGGTGATGACGACGACGGAATATCAAGAACCCGCCTACTCGATATTCTCAGTGCCACACTAATCAAATCCACACGTGTCTTCAGACGCTGCTGCCTCTCAAGTCCAACCCGCAGGAGGAAGTTCCGCTTTGCCATACCTTGTCCCATAACCCCGGGCGACTTGGCCCATCACCAGAGAAGTCGCCAAAAGGCGTCCTCAAAGCACGCGATCGTGGAGACCAGCACAGAGCTACGTCACCGAATGATCCGAGCCTATCAACGCCATGTCAGCAAACATTCTCATACGTGACCTGCGTAATGGACACCACACACATACTTAGCCCGGTAGAAAGTTACCAAACACACAAACATATATATATATTATATACACACAATATCGTAAAACAGCGTAATCGAGCTTTGGATTGGATTATAAGATTTAGGCTTATAAACCAAGCACTGGGGATGAGAGAGGTTTGACAAACAAGCCTCAAAAGAACCGTCACGTCACACGGGTCCTACATAAAATCAACAGTGTTTATTAGCAGAGATTCTCCTGCAGTGGTCAGTATAACGAAATGGAAAATTTTCATGAATACTACAATGAACATCAATTAGAAAAATACTATAAATGTTACCTATACTTGTAGTGGCATGCTGATGTTCTTGATATATCTTAAGTTTTTGTTATGACAATCCAGCACCGCTAGATACCAAGCAAAACATGGCTGGCATCTCGCACAACCCCCGACGCCAAATTCCCAAGAAGCAGACAGGACGTCCACGTTCTGAGAGAACCACACACACCACAACACAAGTTTCTCAAAGCCAGCGCCACATAAGGACGAGCTTCCCATGGTTCGGTGAAGCTGCTCGAAAATAAAGCCAGCAGCAGCTGGGCGGGAATCCTGGCGACCGTCTGACTGACATTTTGCTGGACGATCTTTTTTTTTTGCTTGGCGGTTGAGTTGCTCGAGCTATGACGCGTGTGTGACGCCAATAATACATTTATCTCCTGCAATTGTCGTTTGGTGTAGAAAAAAAATGTGTTTATAAACATATATATATATATATATATATACCCATGATTAGGCATGCGAGGGAGGGAAAACGATGGGGGCGAATAATGAATAAAAAAAAGACAACCTGCCTGTCTGAACGGTGCAATGACATGTACGCCAGATGTGATATTTTCACCGTTATCGAGATGCGTGCCGCGTCATCCCGTTATTGAGATGCGTGCCACTGGATGACGCAATGCATCACTAGCCAACACTGAGGTGGTAAGATGACGTCAAAATCGGAGCCAGCGCGAGACGTCAATTCACACGGGCGACAGATCGGAAGACGACCGTGCGCTCTCACTCCCGCAACACGCCCACCCTCCCCACCTAGGTCACCGTCACGCAGAGAGCTGCAACATGGCCCACCAGACGCTCTGGTCACATCCTAGAGGTGTTCGTGCCCATTGTACGTCCGTCCCCCTTACTGGAGATGAGGCCGACTACGACACTGCTCTCCGTGTCCATTATTAAGATGGCTCCTCCGTGTAACCTGATGTTAAGGGGCCGAGACTGGAGGGTTATCAAAGGTTAGCAAATGTCCTTGCTTTGCCTTGCCTGGTATCATTCACAGTCAGGTTTCCGCACGTGTCCGTGCTAGTCCGTCCCGACCATAAGCTCAGCTTGTAGGATGGATACCCTCAAGCCCCAACCACGGCCCCCGTGGACTGAAGTAGTGGTGCCGACCGAAACTTGTACATCAAGCATGAGATTGCGTAATCTGTAGATACATGCGACAGCATCAACGACTTTGGCCTCCCTCAATCCCTTTCTCATCAGTTAAGGTATTGATGGTCAGGCGGGAGCCGGCGAGACCTAGAAAACTGTCAAGTGGTGATCCACTCGCTATGGTCATACCGACGAATCAGGTGGCGAACCTTCTAAAGCCGAGGAAATTTAACACTATGATATTGTAGCCTTAATGCCAGTGTCCATGAATTCATGCAGAACCTATCATCTCTGACGTCATGAATATGGCACAAGAGGATATACAGAAAATCATCGGACCAGGATGTCATCGTTGCCAGATTCATCAAATTTGTGAAGGGCGAACGACGTAGGACCCGTCTGGTAATCCTAACGTCCGGTAAATCTAACTTACGCGAAACCATTGCTGTACGACTTACTACATCCCACCCACACACCTTCCTCTGTTCCTCGGGGCCACCTATATGGCCACCCTAGAAAATCTCTTACTCTACCGGTGCATGATGTGGAAAACGTTCCGGCGGGAATCACACCGCAGACAGTTGTTCGGCAAGACGGTCTTTGAACGTAAACTGAAATGGCCACCGCCCAATCTGGGATCGGGAATGTTCCCGGCCCATGCTAGAGGTTTGGTCGCAACCAAACACCTGATACAATGGAGCGAGGAAGAGAGACGTAAGCCAGGTACGGGCACGGTTGCCACCCAGACTGAGATCCGCCGAAATACGACCCACAAACCATGATGCTCCTATTCCGGACATCCCCCCGCCCTCCTCACAAACCCAAGCACACACACAAACCCAAAACATTGTCAAAGAATCCTACTTCGATGCCTGTCTTCTAGAAAACCCTCAAATGTGAAAGACGGCAGGATTAACCTTACTAAATGAAGTAAATGAACCACGTCACGGTTCCGGGGAGGACGAGTATATTTAACAAGTCCTCTTCAATGGGGTCTTCAACTAAACCAACGTATTCAATATC
>JAUUDZ010014866.1:0-11464 GCA_032361705.1 Panulirus versicolor | reverse complement strand
TGAGGAGGAAGTACATGATAATTTCTCCCCACACTTAGTCATCTTTCTAAACAAATAAACAGACTTTGGCTAGATGACCACGTGGATGACCCTCAATTTTCATGACAATTATGCTCTGACTTTTTCACCATCAAAAGTTGACCAAGATGAGGCGCAAGGTTTGTCAAGCAAAAATTGGTGGCAGTGATGCCATTGCCTGCCTGACCTTAACAATACTACATCTGGCTGATGATGCACATAATTTAACAAATCTATAGTTTTGTTGTACCAAAAAAAATTATCAATGAATCATACTGATAACATCAAGAAAGGATTTCTTACATAAAACAATATCTATGCATCTGACACCTGTTCCCTTCACAAACTTGCTCAAGGTAAAAAAGTTTCCATTACTGAACTTGTGTTGCTTTTTAGCGTAGTGTCTCATACTTAAAAGGCCACTGGCATTGGGCAACTCTAGTACAGTGTTTTCAGAGGTTCCCACCAAGAACTACTATCTAATGTTCCACTATCTAGTAATCAATAGTTCAGTGTAGGTAAAATAAATGATAAAAGGTACACTGCTGCAACTCAGGCCTTCCTCTCCCATGTTTTAATGTCTTGCACTGAAACATCTAAAAACTTCCCATTATTACAGTGAAAGTAGCAAAGGAAAAAATACTTCTGAAGTTGTCTTTTTAGGGGTTATATGAATATCTTTGAAACTGTAAGGATAATTACATCTGAACAACTCGAATACATGTGAATTCTGGGGGCTGAAAAGGATGACTTTGTAGGACATTAAGGGATTAAGACCGAGTTGAGAGGGCACCTGTTTAGATCTAGGTGATTAATTTTAGTATGTGTCCTTTAATTGTTATATTCATTAAGGGTAGGGGATCTATGAGTGAAGTGTGAGGAAGGTGTAAGCTATTTTTTCTACTTAGTGGCTGGTGGTTACTTATAGAGAGATTTGGGTAAGATTTGGAGAGGGAGTTTTTACAATCATGGGGCCCCATCCTTGAATGCATTATACTATCATAAAACCTTTCCACCTTACGTATGTTATCTGCATTAACCATGTCTCAGTCATTCTGCTCCATTCATCCATGACTCTTATACTGTGAAAAGTATTTTTTTACACCTTTTATAATAAGTTCCTTATTTAATTTCATAATACATCCCCTGGTTGCTCTATCCCTATACCTCTTTATAAACTTTACACTGTCCATACTGTCGATCTCTCTGTCCTTAATGTGATCAGCCTTTTCCTGTAACTTTGTTGCCCTCCTATTGACCTTTTCTTTTACGTTGTTGCATAAAACTGAGTGCTGAGCATACTGAGGTGGGATTGTACTAGAATGATCTTTGTTTCATGGTGTTAGGATGATCTTTGTTTCATGGTGTAAGTGTTGAATGTCGATGGTCGGTGTACATTCTGTGATTATTCCGAGTGCTCCATTTTGCATGATTTGCAGCTTAGTTTTATTTGCTTTCAAGAGGGTGGAAGACATGACAAATTATGTGTATTTTAGGTGTGGAATGGATGAACAGTAAGTTTAAAGTTACTAAAGGATTATTTTTCTAGTCCACATCTTATTCAAGTCAGTGCTCACATGGCATTTAGTTTGTGTTAATATTTCTAGTATCGGGAATAAATGATATTCGTGTCGTATGTGATGTCTTGAATTGGTGGGTGTTCTATTCAGTGGGAGTGACACTCCAAGCAAGGTGACTGGAGGATGTTAGCACAATTCATGTCTGTTTGGGGCTTAAGAGAATGACAAGACTTTGATGGAGATGCATAAATTCTAAGTGAGCCAATGATCTGAATGTGTAACATAGTTGATGCTACATATTCTTATAGTTAATGTGTTGTAATGTGACTGTTTTGTGTTTTGGTTTACTAGAGGTACTGGGGAGTCAAATTGGAGACTGAAAAAAATACTTGTTGGGGAACTTCAGTGAAAAGCTTAAGTTTTTCAGAGGTGTAATGATTGCAAGTGAGTGCCACAGCAGTTGGCTTGGTAGTATTTAAATTCTGCTGCATGCATGTTTGCCATTCCCCCTTGTCAGCAAGGTAGCTTAAGAAACAGGGGAAATAGCCTCATTTGCTTACACAGACACTGTGACTGTCATGAATAATGCAATGAAACTACACCTAAGAGAGTTCTTTAAGGTTTTAATTACACTGCTTGTATTGGTGGGAATGAAGAGTAGATAGGAGCAAGGATCTAGAAATACTTCCATTCTGTAGTATCAGATTCTGAAAAAGAAAGTGGAGAAAGAATGAGAAATGCAATTTTTTTTCCTAGAGGGCTCAGTTCCTGATGATACTTCAACTATAGTGGGAAAGGCAAGCACATAAATGAGAGACAGATATACACATAAACAGAGAAAAACAGAGATAAGAGAGAGGCAAAGATAAGTAAATATGGATATAAAAGCGGAGACAAATCGATTAATAAACACAATGACAAATAGATAGATAGTTTGACACTTCATAGATAGACAGATGGAGAGAGAATCCTTAAAAACCGATATGATGCCTTACATTTAGACGATCAAAGAGATCGTTTCCATCTTCCTTGTTTTCCATGAAAAGTTGTAGGTTCTTGAATACCCTTCTTTCAACACTAACTTCATTATAGTAGCGGATTGAATCTTTACCCAGGAAATCAAATACCACGACATATTCTTTGCCGTCCTTTTCCTCATGAAGAGATATGTGTTCTACACGTAGAGAGCAGCAACCCACAGTATCTGCCTGGTCTTCATCCTTTTCATTACCCGCTCGAAGAGCCAGCTGTATTAAAAATAAAAACATTAAAGATTAATGAGTTGTTCTAAAGTTACACACTTTCAAAACAAAGGTATATACACTAATATGATTCTAGATACTTACAATAATGAGAACTCACCTTATCAATGAAATACAGAGCAACTGCTCGTTGCCTTATTCGCATCTCTTTACTCTTCCAATCTATTCTGTACTGTTCACGAATTTGGTCCACACACTTGTGCAATCTGCGAGCTGTTTCATATTTCTGCCAATCCTTTTCACCTTTGAGTTTGGATGCAGCATTGAGCATGACATACTTGGTCTGTCCTTGAACATTTTCCACCCAACATGCCAACCATGTAACTGTGGGATCTCCTCTCACCTGCAAACAGTTGTCTTCTTAATACTTGCTACATGAAACAATATGAAACATATCCAAGATTATCATTAACCAAATGTTACATCCCAGATTTTCCGTCTTCATTATTTGTCCTTAATGTTTTAAGTTATAAATTATGTATGCTCTCATGCTTCACATCCATTATCTACTAATTAACCATCATTAACTCCATTCCCAATTTCATAAATCCCTAACACAAATCCGTTACCCATTTCAAGAGTGACACACTAACACAAACGTTTCTTTCTCATGTTAAAAACCTGATTTATTAAGTGACACCGATGTCTCCATTCACACTATCTTTATACACAAAATGCTTTCACTGAAACTGATACCCAATTATTCCTTTAACTTCTCTTTCAAAATCTTTCTATCCGGCAGACAACCTCTCTTCTTTGTAGCCTCTACATTAATGAAATAACTATACAACTTTATGACCATACTGTCTACTGCTACACATTTCACATCATCTTTGTAATAATCTGTTCACACCACACATCCTTATTGGTATCCTCCTAATACCAATTACCCTGTGAACAGCGACAAAGTATAATAAAAAAATAAATAAACAATAAGTCATTTATCTCTACTGATGGTATTTTTAACAATTCTGACTTATTATTTACACAAGTGTTACAATTCTATATCATAACTGGTGTAAGTGAAACCAGCTTGCAAATCAAAGTATGGAAGTGAAGAGAGGATTAAGGGACAGTACATTACTCCCAACACTAACCTACACAACCAAAACATGGATATGGAATGAGCCACAGAGGTCAAGAATCTAGGCTGTAGAAATGAGCTATTTGAGAGGATTATGTGGTGTGACTAGATGGAATGAAGAAAGAATGATGGGGTGTACGAGAGATGTGGTATGGCAGGGAATGCAAAGGGAATGAATTCTGGTGTGGTTGGGTAGGTGAAACAATACTCTTGAGGTGATTTGTGCATCTGGAAAGAATGCAAGACTGGGAGTTTACAAGGAGAGTGTATGATAGTACAATTAAAGGGGTGAAAGGAAGACCACCTGTGACACTGGGAAATAGAGTGGAGGAATACAGTGAAAGAATGCATCGAATGGTGTATGCGAGGGAGGCATGTAGAGACTGGGATAAGTGAAATTTCTGGAGGGAATTGGCATCGGAGATATAGATAACGAAGACTCAAGAGGGCATTCAAATGTCCTTTTGGATGTAGAGGAACCTCTAGACTGATATGTCTCATTCTTGAAAATGGTCGCATAAATCAAAAACAAGTAAATCAAATAATGCAACTAAAGGAGATTAAATGGGTTTCATTACTTCTAAATCATTCCAGTTCAAAACAACAAAAAAAGCACAAAAACCCAAATTCCTCGATAATGATCATGAAGGTTGTTGGGAAATTTTTGACAGTAACATCAGCATCTTGATGCTGTGGCTATCATAGCATTTTCTAAAATTTGCAAACCAACCTGGAACTGCTTGAAATGTCTTCTTTGTCCTTCCATTGCCAATTCACAAACATAAACATGCTGACAAGAACGTTTTCATACGTTTGATGCTTGATTTATATGCTCAACATTCCTTTAATTCTCTCCATAATCAGACTTCAGGAATATAAGGTCTTGGATGCACGGATAATGTTCCACTCTTGCCACTCTCCTATATCTCTCTGCACTTTCACAACTAACAAACAGTCCATAAAGAAGATTCACTAAGTTCATGTACACGCTTAATATCAACTGCTCATTCACCTGTCTCACAACATTTGAGCAAATCAATTATAATCTCATTGGTGATGGCCTCACATAAGAACTTCAAAAGCGCTTCATGAGCACTATACAGTGTATAGTAATACAAAAAAAATTGTATCACTCCGTGACTATAGACTGTACCTGTGCCATGCATACACACACTTCTTGCAAGGTGCTGGCAATGCCAGCCCAAAGATGATCATATCATTCTAAACTTAGGCCTAGTAAAAATAGAGTGCATTATTCTAAAAATGGTGTAAAGCAAATATACATGAACCATGAGGTACCTGTACCTGAAAGTACCACACTAAGAAAGCATGAAATTCATGTTAAAGACTCACACCCAATTAGGAGCAAGCCTCATGAAATAAAGAAGGATAATTGAACTTGGAAATGTTGAATCGTCAGCATCTCCATACGCCTTGCTTTTTGTCACTGTGAAGAAATAGGTTGTAAAATATTTTGAAGTGATTTTAAGGAGGTTGATTTCAGCAACTGTGCACGATGCCAAATCGATTCCTGATCAAGAAGAGAATTTTACAAGGTTTGCTAAA
Source organism: Panulirus versicolor (assembly GCA_032361705.1). NCBI lineage: Eukaryota > Metazoa > Arthropoda > Malacostraca > Decapoda > Palinuridae > Panulirus > Panulirus versicolor. Next base: position 6,014 of record JAUUDZ010014866.1, on the reverse strand, counting down.
GACATGTTTTTCTAAAAGAGATCTAACAAAAGGTTATTGGCAAGTGATTAAACTTTTGACTACAAGGCTTTTGTCAGTTTTGTACTATGCCACTTGGTTTAGTTAAGACTACAACAGATGTTATTCATAAAAGGCAAAATCTGCTAAGGAGAATGAAAGGTTCATATAATTTCGAAGATTATGCTTTGATTCATTCTTGCATGCGAGATGAGAAGCTACCAACTTTAAAGAAATGCTGATTACATCAAACAAATCTTACAGTTCGACCAAATAGGTGTGTCAATGGTTGTGAAATGAAATTTAGGGGTTAGAAAGTTGGCCAGAGTCAGCTAGAACCACTCCATGATAAACTCAAAGCAATTAAAGAGGCTCCAAAACTTAGGACAAAGCTTTCTTAGGATAACAGGTTTGTAGTGAATTCTGCCACTAAAGCTGCAATGTTAACTAACAATATTTGGTAGCAAGAACAAAATACAGAGAGACCCCTATACCTGCAATTTTAACTAACAATATTTGGTAGCAAGAACCAAATACAGAGAGACCCCTATACCTGACAAGATATGCTCTTGAATAACATCCAGAAAGCAAAAAATTCATTTAAAGGAGTCATCTTAACAAGGTGCCTCTGAACTTGTATTCCTGAGTGTTATTTCTTACCTTAGTAAGTGCTATAGAATGGCTTCCTTAGGTAACAGTTTTTGCTCTGCAGATCTTATGGTGTTTTACTGATGATGACAAAGTTATTATTATGAATACCACATGAAACTAAATCTAATAAACATTCACATGTTTGTTTGAACTTGCTGTGCTGTTAATCACAAATGCTGTGTTCTGACAATGCTCTGCTCTCCACCTTCCTCTCCGCTGCGAATGATAGTATTAGTAGTGGAGTCAAGAAGCCGTGTTCCTCATGTACTGGTGAAGGGCAAGAAGTCTTGCTCTTCATGTAATGATAAGATGAAGAGCCCTGTCCTCAGATAATGCTGGAGGAGGCAAGAAATCCTATTCCTCAGACACTGGTGGGGGGAGTGAGAAGCCTTGTTCCTTAGGTAATGGTGGAGGAGGTGAGAAACCCTATTCCACAGATACTAATGGGGGAGGCGAAAGGATTTGTTTCTCAGGGAGATAGAGGAGCCTTATTGCTTAGGTACTGGTGGGGAAGCTATGAACACTGTTCCTAAGGAATTAGTGGGGTACGCCATGTTCCTCAGGTACTGGTAGGAAAGGTGAGGAACCTTGTTCCTCGAGTACTTGTGAGATAAGCCTTGTTCCCTAAGTGCTAGTTCCTCAGCCTTAGCCTTGTTTCTTAGGTACTAGTGGGGTAAACAAGTTGCCTCGTTCCTTAGGTGCTGGTGGAGGAGGAGAGGAGCTTTTTTTTTTCCCAGGTACTGGAGAGAGGGAGAGAAGAGCTTTACTCCTCACATACTGGTCTGGCAGCCAAAGAATCTTTTTCTTAAGATACTGGCAGGTTAAGCGTGCAGTACTGTTCCTCAGGTACTGGCAGAGGAAGTGAGGTGTCTTGTTCTGGTGATATTAGTGAGGGAAGCAAGGAGCCTTGGTCCTTAAATGCTTCTGGGGAAGCAGGAAGGGGACCAAGGATATTGCTTGGGGAGGTGAAGAATCTGTTCCTTATGAACAAGAGAGAAAAGGCAGTCATATACTTTGGCTTCCTTTAAAAAATTCACCAGCCTTTTTACATTAACATTTTCATCTAAAACTTTCTCCATTACTTTTATCCCTTCCACTGTTACTACGGTATATAATTCACATTTGATTGGGGCTCCTATATCTTCAACTTTCTATTAGTACATTCCACGGTAATACTGCAAATGCTATTAACACATACAGGGGCAAGTCTATGAAGTGACCATGGGTCAAAACAGTGTGACCAATCATCAACTGGCAAAGGATTGCCTTAATGGAGAATCCTATTGAAGGAGAAATGACATCCTTCAAAATCTCTTTTTATCCTCTGTTGTTTGTAATATATTCTTTAAGGCTTCCAGGTCCCATCTAACTTGCAATTAGCATCTTAAAATAATTCATTCTGTTCATAAATTCACCGAGCCTCTGCATCAATATTACTGATAAGTGTCCAGGCCATCAGCAAAATTCTCTGCTTTTACATTTCTTTATGGGAGATTGTTCCTCTATTTGTTCAAGAAGCCTAAAAACCAGACAATTTTGTAGTAAATACGGAAAATTCTATTAGCAGGTTTGTTATTAAGATTCTTCTATGACAACAGCAAAGCTTACACCTTCATAACATTTTGAGTCTGAATGAAAAGGTGACAGTAGTTGGAGAATTCCACATTTTTGCTGTTCCAGTAAAGGAGGAGGTATCTTAATGATCAATCCTCAAGTGGCAGGGGCACATGAAGGTAAAGAGAACAGATATAAAAAATGTGGTTATGAGGATTGGCGTAGGATGAGTGGGTCACATTTTTGCTTTAAAAAATGTGAAAAATAATTAAGAGAAATGGAATTTCAGGATCTAAAGAAAGCATATGATAGGTTTGGGAGAGATATCTTATGGAAGGTCTTATGGTGTATGGTGTGGGTGGAAAGCTACTATAGGCATAATACCTAGTGATGCCTTTGGGGATCTTCACCCTTCACAGTTCGGGATGGGCCCAGGCTGCTGGATTGGGTTGCTGGTCAACCATACAGTTGGAAGCTGCAGTGTACAGGCTACATAGCACCTACAGCATGGCTGGTCTGGCATACTTCGATAGCTGGCAAGGTCTTGGAAAGCTTTGAGCCCTGATGTTTGTGTATTCTCTATCCGTAAAAATTGTACCTCTGGATTCAGAGGTAGTATTTTCAGTCTTCTGTGTCTGTCATATAAGTATGTCATACAAGTAGGTTGTTATTTTGGAATGAAACTTGGGAACTAAAGCCTCAAGGATTTTCCAGGTATAAATGTTTACTGTGTTCGTTATAGGTTAGTTAATAAGACATTATTACTTTGAGGTCTTTCACATAATTAAACTGGTTTATGATAGCATCTGCATATGTCCAGTATAGGGACCTCTTAATTTACCAGTCTTTGATTTACACCATTCTCAGAATAAAGTGCACAGCCCATTTACACTTTTAAGTTTACATGGGTTCAAATTTGGAATAACATGGTCACCATTTGGATGGAAGGACGGTGGCATGGTGTTGCCAGTGCCTTGCAAGAAGCAAGTGTAAGCAAAGCGTTGATACAGTCAATAGTCACAAAGTGCTACAGTGTACCGTATATTACATGTGTTTTGCCTTTGTTTCATGCCATCAAAGCATACTTTAAGTTCTCCACACATCCTCTACCACCTCTAAGATGCTCTGTACATGCATTCACTCTCTCAATAAATACCCTCCCATACAATTTTCCAGGAATACTCAACACATTTATGACTCTGTAGTTAGAGCATGCACCTTTATCCAATGGCACTATACATGCATTCCATCAATCCTTAGGCACTTCACCATGATCCATACATACACTGAATATCCTTACCAACTAATCAACAACACATTCACTCCCTTTATCAATATATTCAACTGCAATACCATCCAAACCCGTTGCCTTGCCAGATTTCATCATCTTTACCAAACCACTCTTCATGATTCTAAATTTCACACACCACCTTGACCAAAACACCAAACATCTGCCACTCACTCCATTACTACCGGTTATCCCCCCCCCACCTTGCCCCCGTCACTGATGTTCCCATTATTCATCTCCTTCCAAAATATCTTTTTTATTCTCCCTAAAGTTTAATGATACCCTTGCACTTTTCTCTTGACCTCCTGCCACTTCCTCTTATACATCTCTCAGTCATTTGCACTTTTCCATATAAATATCATCAAATTGCCTCTCTTTTCTCTTTCACTAACAACTTTACTTCTTTATCCCATCACTCACTACCCTTTCTAATCTATCCCATTTCTCACCTTTCTCATGCCAAACGCATCTTTTGCATATGCCATTACTGCTTCCCTAAATACATCCCATTCCTCACCCACTCCCCTCACTTCAGAGTAATCTGACCACTGTCTTCTCACTAACATTCTATCTTATTTTTTGAAAACCTCTATAAATCTTCACTTTCACCTCCACAATCTAGTGAACAGACATATCACCAGCTGCCCCATCTCTCCTTGTGTAAATCTCTGTTTAAACCAGGTAATCCCAATCACCAGTCTTTATTCAGCACACAAATCCACAAGCTCTTCACCATTTCCATTCACAACACTGAATACCCCAGGTGCAACAATTATACCCTCAATTGCCACATTGCTCATCTTCGCATTTAAAACACTCATCACTAATACCCGGTCTTGTGCACCAAAACTGCTGACACACTCACACAGCTGCTACCAAAGCATTTGCCTCTCCTAATCTTTCTTCTCATGGCCAGGTGCATAACCACCAATAAACACCTATCTCTCACCATCCACCTAAAGTTTTACCCACATCGATCCAAAACTTACTTTTACTTTGCAACTACTGCTTCAGGAGTAGCACTAGTCCTTCCTTAGCTCTTGTCTTCTCACCAACCCATGACTTTACTCCCAAGATGCTTCCAAACCATTCTTCCCCATTACCCCTGGAGATTGGGGAGAAAGAATACTTCCCACATATTTCCTGAATGTCCCAGAAGGCAACTAAAGGGGGCCGGAAACCCCAACCCCCTCCTTGTATTTAAATCTCTAACAAGGGAAACATATTGGGATGTCTAATGTGTGAGGATGTAACCAAGATGAGAAGAAAGGAGAGATAGGTAGTAAGTTTGAGGAGAGAAACATGGATGTTTTGGATCTGAGTGAAACAAATCTCAAGGGTAAAGTGGTTTGGGAATGTCTTGGGAGTAAAGTCAGGGGTCAGTGAGAGGAGAAGAGCTAAGGAAGGAGTGGCACTACTCCTGAAGCAGGAGCAGTGAGAGTATGTGATAGAGTGTAAGAAAGTAAATTTGAACTGATGTAGGTAAAACTGAAAGTGGATGGAGAGAGATAGGTGAATATTGGTGCCTATACACCTGGCCATGAGAGGAAAGGTCATAAGCGGCAAGTGCTTAGGGAGCAGCTGAGTGAGTGTGTTAGAAGTTATGATGCACTAGATGGGCGATTTAAATGCGAAGGTGAGTAATGTGGCAGTTAAGGATATAATTGGTGTATATGGGGTGTTTAGTGTTGTAAATGGAAATGGGGAAAGGCTTGTAGTACATTTGTGTGCTGAAAAAGGACTGGTGATTGGGAATACCTGGTTTAAAAAGAGGTGAGTAATGTGCCAGTTGAGGGTAAAATTGGTGTACGTAGGGGTGTATGTATGGCCAAAATCATTACTGGATTACGTGTTAATTGACAGGGATACAAAAGAGAGAATTCTGGATGCTGAGGTGTAGAGAATGGCAGCTGGAGGGATGTCTAATCTTGTGGATGTGAAAGTGGAGATTTGTAGAGGTTTTCAAAAAAGAAGAGAGAATGTTGGGGACAAGAGAGTGGTGACAGTGAGTGAGTTTGAAAAGGAAACTTGTGTGAGGAAGTACCAGGAGATATTGAATGTAGATTGTCAAAAGGTGAGAGTAAATGATGAGACAGGAGTGGGTGAGGAAGGGGATGTATTTAGGTAAGCAGTGATGGCTTGTGCAAAAGATGCACATGGCATGAGAAACGTGGGAGATGTGTAGATTAGAAAGGGTAGTGGGTGGTGGGATGAAGAAGTAAGGTTGTTAGTAAAAGAGAGGAGAGACGTGTTTGGACAATACTTGCAGGGAAGTAGTGCAAATAACTGGGATATGTATAAAAGAAAGTGGCAGGAGGTCAACAAAAAGGTGTAAGAGGGAAAATAAGAGGACAAATGAGAGCTAGGGTGAGAGAGTATCATTAAACTTTAGGGAAAATAAAAAGATGTTCTGGAAGGAGGTAAATAAAGTGCGTAAGACAAGGGAGCAAATGTGAACTTCAGTGAAGGGGGCTAATGGGGAGGTGATAACAAGTAGTGGTGATGTGAGAAGGAGATGGAGTGA
>JAUUDZ010014855.1:380-11464 GCA_032361705.1 Panulirus versicolor | reverse complement strand
ATAGAGGCTGGGAGGGTTCACACCACACTCCACGATAGAGGCTGGGAGGGTTCACACCACACTCCACGACAGAGGCAGGGAGGGATCACACCACACTCCACGATAGAGGCAGGGAGGGTTCACACCACACTCCACGATAGAGGCAGGGAGGGTTCACACCACACTCCACGATAGAGGCAGGGAGGGTTTACACCACACTCCACGATCGAGGCAGGGAGGGTTCAGGATTTTTGGCAGGCGGGGTGTGGGTGCTCATGTGGTCTGGGTTACAAGTAATGCCAGGGTTTTGGGCAATATTCAACAGTTGTTATGACTGTGTATGGACGTAACGTTTTCTACTATCCTATTTATCATTAAAAGAAATTCTTTGCAATGAATCATGAGAAACGTTTGGGTCAATAGTTATCACTAAGGTAGGCCAATACAACATCAACATACTCAATGAGAGTTTGCGTGGAATATCATTAGTAAACGACTACGGCGATCGCTTTTATAGTCACAACTACTCCGCCAAGCACTGTTTGCTTATCAAGTTATAATATTAACCCCCACCACTGTACCTGACCCCCGAGCACCAGGAAGTAGCTCAGAGATTCGCAAAAGGTGCGGCTTACCCTGAGAATGTGTAATGTGTAGCTGTGGACGTGAGGGTGAAGCCATGTATAGAGGGGAGAGAGAGAGAGAGAGAGAGAGAGAGAGAGAGAGAGAGAGAGAGAGAGAGAGAGTCCCCATCCCGTCCCAGAGAGATATTTGGAAATATGATGCTTAGAAGTATAACTGGTGACCTGTGAAGCATAAATCTAAGTATCTGCAGGAACAGATTTACACTCGTATCTGACAATGATCTTATTACTCAAACTGTTTAAAAACAATAAATTCTTGCAGTGATGAATATTGAATAAGTACTTACTTGTACAGACAATATATAGAATAAGATTTCTGCAATGAATTTGTTATTTGTGTGACATTAATATCACATTATTGTTCAGAAAACACTGCAGCGATGGTACTTATGATAATCATAATCCTTATTTTTCTTACTCACTTTTTTCAGTGCAATTCATTAGATATTTCCCTGATCGCTAATCCTGACTTAAGCAATTTGCTAGGAAGTTATCGCCAAAGTGATGTATCCTCGAACATTGCACACCACGTTACAACAGATTGAATTCATTATGTAATATTTCATACCATTATGATTAGTTTCAGTATAGCACATGTTCAGTGACAAAACCTTGAGAAGTAAAGCAGATTAATGCAACCAGAATAATGATTAATACTGATTTATAAACACAACACCGATTTAAATTTTCAGTAAATTGAATAATTATAATGTTGTTAGACGTTTAACAGTTCCTTGACTGAATCAGACTGATTCCTGTTGTCAGTATTAACTAGCTAAATACGCTTAATGGAATTTATAAAGGTGGCTGCAGGAACTCCTGAATTCGTGCTGGACCACCGGTGGTCCAGGAACCTTCATATCCCACGCACCTTTACCGATATCCCAGCACACCCTAGTATTACTGGTCACTCCTCCACTATAACCTACCATCCGCCAGCTGTCCTTGTCACCTGTTTTATAACCCACCATCCCCCCGCTGTCCTTGTCACCTGTGTCAAAAACCTGTAACCCCAACCAACTATTCACCATCTATGTATCCCTTGACACTATCTAACTACCCTTTACTACCCTAATTTCTTTCATCATCACGTAAAAGCCTCCCTTCCCCTTGTGACCTCATCATAACCCGCGGTGTAGCGGTTGGCCTTTCTGACCGTGACGCATTCATGGGCCGCCCAGGGTCGAGCGCATAGGTTCGTATCTTGATTACGGCAGTCGGTCCACAGTCAACCCAGCTGTTCATAAAGTAAACAGCTTGAAATACACAGAAGACCTAAAGTACACGGAACATAAAGAACATGAAAGACATAATGCTAACAGGTCATAAAGCACGGGAAACAATAAGGGTCATAAACTTGCAGGAGCACATGGTTTGCGTGCCATAAAGGACAGACAGACAGACGCAGTGTGCATGAAAACGCACAGCCCACCAGGGCATTCAGTAACACAGGGCCATAAAGCTCAAGGGAGATCAGCCCCAGGAATCTGTGTGAGAAGGACTTGCGAGGTGCCATTGTCCTTAACCTGTTGCCAGAGTCCCATATTAGGAGAATAGTAAAGAAGCCAAACTGGCCACTGGCAAATATCAGAGTAGCATTGAAGCATATGGTTGAGGAAATGTTCAGCGTGCTGTTCACATCCTACACTAGGCCAAAGCTAAAATATGCTTCTCAAGTCTGGTGACCGCACTTAATGCACGAAGAACTAATAGAACAGGTCCAGAAGAAGGCTGCAAAGATGGTGCTAGAATGATAAGAACAGAGTTACAGGGAAAAGGATGATGTTTTACATTTTTCCTACCATGGAAAAGAGAAGAATGAGGGACGACCTGAGCGAAACCTTTATTTTTGATTTTCTAAACAAGGCTGATGACGTAGACAGCAAACAGTTCTTCATTAGAACAGGGATAGAACAACCAAAGGCCTTAACATAACATTAAATCAGAAACTTGTTAGAAAAAATATATCTAATTTTGTAAGAGCAGAGAATTGGATGAATGGAATAAACTGGACTTTAGTGAATGTGGACGACACACAGATGATCGATGAATTATATAGTTGTAGAGAAAGTTCAAGAGATTGCGCATCGCAAGTGCAGAACTCCCCCCCGGTACAGAGCAAATGAACGATTACAAATATGTGATGACACACACACACACACACACACACACACACACACACACACACACACAGGTCAAATAAACAAAACATGTGCACATATACATGGACACCAAAACACTCACACACGTACTAGTAGACAGACGCACAAGCACACGCACACCCACGCCTCCCGTCTGATAATTTCCTCCATTAGCAGGAGATATAATGTGGAAATTGCATGGTACACTTTTGTGTGACCTTGTTCTTCCCAGTGTACCGTTAGGGTCATAGTCTGGGGGACATGAGGGAAACAGTCACGTAGAACTGTACCAGTGAGGCACTGTATTACTACAACGTCAGCTGAAGCACCAGTAAATTACCCAGTTTATGCCTGACAGTGAGGCACTGCAACACCAGCTGTAGCACCAGTAAACCAAGCAATGTATGCCTGGCAGTGAGGAAATGTATACAGCAACACCAGCTGTAGCACCAGTAAACCAAGCAATGTATGCCTGGCAGTGAGGAACTGTATACAGCAACACCAGCTTTAGCACCAATAAACCAAGCAATGTATGCCTGGCAGTGAGGAACTGTATACAGCAACACCAGCTGTAGCACCGGTGAACCAAGCACTGTATGCCTGGCAGTGAGGCACTGTATACCATAACACCAGCTGTAGCACCAGTGAACCAAGCAGTGTCTGCCTGGCATTGAGGCACTGTATACCATAACACTAGCTGTAGCACCACTACACCAAGCAGTTTATACTTGGCAGAGGTTCCATGGTTTCCCATGGGATATAATGGTTCTGTAGTAACGGAAAGTACCTGTATCTTGCCGACCCCCGCGCGCGAGATGGCCAATCTTAAGATCGCTGGTTCGAATAATGCTTCTTGTCACAGGAATAAAGCTTGAAGTGAGATAGAATTGGGTGCGTTCTCCTTCGCAGGGTTACACTGGAAAGCTCCTGTGTTATCCCCGTGCAGGTTTATGGCCTGAGATATTGGGAACTGTGGATGGTTGCTGGCCCTTGGCAGGGAAAGTAGCCCGGAACTTCCCTCTGTTGGACCCTGCTCGTTCGCTTCTCCACTCACATAAGTATTATCTCTCATGAGTTGGAGGACTTAATAACCTACTGTTTTGAGAGTTATGGGACTTGTATCCCACTTACCATCCGTCGTATTCTATACTTCACGTATCAGAACGTTAGGGCGGTGCAGAGGGCCCATCTGAGAGTAGGGGTAACAAGGTGTCGGTCCTATATTGTGAGAGTTTGTGGCAGTGTGCGGGGGTTGTGTCCAAGAACGTCACTGTAGTTTGTGTGGGACCCACATACCAAAGTGTGGTTGTGGTGTGTGGGGTTCACATCCCTGAATGTGGTTGCTTTGCGTGGGTTGCACATCCCATAGTCTCGTTGTCTTGTGTAGGATCCACATCCCAAGCAGTGGCTGCGATTTGTAGGAACCCCATCCTAGAGTGGAGGCAGTGTATCCGGGTTCTGTATCCCACTGTACATAGTGGCAGTATTGTAGCTGCATTCGAAAGCTCACATCCTGTAGTATGGGACAGCTTTAGGATTTCAACATCCCACAATATGATGGCATCCTTCAGGGGCCCCACATGCCACAGTATGCTGGCAGCCTTCTGGGCCCTCACATCCAACGTGTGTCGGCGGTAAGCGGGCCCTGGGTTGTGGCCTCAGGACGTTACTTACCATAACTGTCGGTCGGTAAGACGAAGCTCAATGGCGTCTTCTCCTGGTATTCCTATGCTCGTAAAATTGCATCTTTATGACGGCATACAGGCGCTATACAGCATTTTTCGTAATAAAAGGACAAGAAATATGGAAAATGTTTATGGAGCTCGCCGGTAACTGTGAACATTTTCGTTTTCGCCGGAGTGGCTGCTGGTGGCCAGTTGGACAGGTAGCAATCTACAACCAGGTCAGTTTGATATTTATCTCTTCAGTTATTCAACTGTTTTTTTATGTATTCATTTATGATTTATTTCATCCTAATGCACCTTATTTTGTCTCACACGAGCTTGTTGCATTGTTCTGGCATTTTTGATGGTATTAAACTAGTGATGGAAAGATAAGCGACAACATACCAAGTTGACACGCAACTGCTTGAGGAATGAGACACAGACGGTGAACTGTATTGCTGATTATGTCGCTCACAGTGACGTCGCCTGGCACTTGTCTCCGGAGTGTGGAACAAAGTTTTAATTAGGATTACGGTCTTGAAATATGGACCAATGACATTAGAGTAACATTCCGAAATGTAAGCCGGATCCCGTGTGGACTTGGAGTGGAATACTTTTTTTTCGGATGTAATTGTGACAGAGATGTGTTGGGTCACCGTCGCATCCGTATGAGACGCAGTAAAGTGGTCTAAGTCAGAGAGGATAGAAGCGTAACTTACTCCTGCGAACTAATGCACTTTCGCAATGGGACGCAATGCATCGTAGATCCAGAAAAAAAAAAGAAAAATGGTGCAATTCACAGAGGAGGCCTTCAGCGCTCCATACTGATAACATCAACTCCTGAGGTAAATGTAATTCTCAAATAAGATTTGTTGTATTCCTCGTTCGTTTATGAATTTCGTTCACCAGGTTGGTCTTCTGGGGTTATGAACTAATGCAGCTGGCGTACTAGTCACCTCAGAAGGGTAGGAAATATCTCACCTTCGCTGCCTGTAGTGTTATGTGCTTAATGTGCAACTTTTATCTGACAACGAACCTGTACAGGAAGATCGTTGTCATTGCGGGAGGTCGTCTGGGTTACTTTAGAGCCATAACTTAGTCTTGTGTGAGGTTCCTTGTCTTTCATTTTTTTTTTCAAGCTTTCTAAGGTCGTTTCTTCTGCAATTGAGATGCATTTATTTTGTGTTGTAAGATGTCGTCTGCGACCTTCTTATGCCGATGGTTGACTTATAGGCGTATATATGCGCCTTTTAATGTCTCCAAAGTTGACAGTTGCAGGCAAAGGTCCTTCACAGTCCTTATAGCACATGTATGGTCCTTTTGGGTCGTTTCGCCTCGAAATTCCACCGATTGGATTATTCTGTATTCTAATTATTCCATTTCTTGTGTATGGATCCTATATTGATCACGGGTCTTGGTGAGTGAAACCCTCAGTGCACGAAGTTCTTGGTGAGGCAGGGGACGCGTCCCTCTCCACCATAAACCAAGGCGTGTCCGTTGAGGTGTCGCGCTGACTAGACGCCAAAGCCAACGTCAACTCATCAACAGTCACTGAGGGTCATCTCACTGGAAGCCGGTCTGCCGGGCTGTTCAGAAGGATCTGTTGATCACATACAACACAATGAACCACCGCGTTCAGTATGGCGGCGGGAAGTCCTAACCCAGAAGGGATTCAATAACTTTGTAATCCTAGTATGCACTTTGTTCGTATTCATATACCTCCGCGTTATACAGTTAGGTTCGGTAAAATGCTATCTCCTGGCTATGTGAGCCTCATGGGAAAAGACCGATGTAGACCCCGTTGCTCACCAACGTGAGACGAAGGGTATTCGAGTACATAGTATTCGAATAGTCATTTCCTTGTCAGGGGCGATCATAGCCTAACGGTAGCGCTCCCGCCTGTTGCACAGGGGTCCCGGGTTCGATCCTGGCTGTTGGAGGTTTGTATGATATATATATATATATGAACAGTGTTGAGCGGGGCTCTCAAAATGACGTCACAGGCACTTTCTATCGAGTGTCACTTCTTTTTCCATTTTCTGTGATTAAACTTGTACTTTCGGTCGTCCTCGATCATCGTCCTTTGTAGTTCCTTCGATGTCCTCGCAGCTTAGTTCGAACTCGTCCGAACATGAGGTGGGTGACGAGGAAATGTTTGTGATGCAAACATATAGCTGCTGGATGGTGCCTAGTACCGGGGAAGGGGAATGTGTCGTTTAGGACTGAACCTTTGGTGCACGTCTGATGCTTCAAAGTCTCATAGGTTCGTGTCTGGTCGAAGCAGCTACGCCAAACCCTCCCCCCCTCCCTCTGTCTCAGTCTATCGAGACAGAAACCTCGATTCTGCTTCGAACAGGTGTATTTTAGGAGTTCTGTGTCCTTGACTTTTACCGGGTCAGTCCTCCGGATATAAACACCTAAACTATATAAAGAAGTGACACTCAGTAGGAATTGCTTATGGTCCTTGTGTGAGAGCGTCGCCTGCCGGCAAAATAAGGTATTAAACCTATGAAGTCCGGTCTGACGAATCGTTTTCTCTACGATCCTTTGAGGGGCGGCGGCGCGGGGCACCGCCAGAGGGCGTCTCAAACAAGGTGTTGGTCTTAGGGTCAGCAAGGGAGACAAAAGATGACCACTTCGAATTGAAAACGTAACGGTTCAGTGTCATTTATGGTACTCTTTGCGAGTACAGCCTAATGGGTGGTATATTACCGGTACTGTCTCCCTGGACACTGGGAGGATTAATGACGACTGCGTAGTGCTTCAGCAGTTCCCGTGGCTGTCAAGTGTCACTCCCTTGGCCCAGGTAACTGTCTTATCTTTCTGGGTCATCCACACGTGGGTAGCTGGCTTTCACTTTACAAACATACAATCGCTTGTTCTCATTCGGTGAACATGACATCATGTAACAATATTTCGGTCTTTGTAACTCCAGATTTTTGCGCGGTGATCGCTACGCGCTAACCCTAGCTTGTAGCAAATTTTGGTCATAAAGATATGACAGGAAGCATCTTTCTTTCTCGTTCTCTCTCTACTGAGCCAACACATAACTTTCAGGTATAGTTGTCCCGCAGCTCAATAGATGGCGTTGTCCGGCGACTCGTACCTCCCACACACCGGCTAGTTGGCCGTCTTGCCTCATCCCTGGTTTGGTAACCGCCCGAATTTTTACATATTCCTCCGCTATTTTCAGGTGGCCTCCATATACGTAGGAAGAACCATATATATTTAGAATTACTTCACGTTTCTTGATTGACGTCTCAGCCTTGATATTCAAACTGTCGATGGTCCTAAACTACTAATAACCAACCAGCCAATTATATGTCAAATATGTATGAGAAAGACTCGTGTGTTTCGATAGATACACGTCTTGTGTTGGGTAGTTTTGCTGTCAAGTTTCCCATTTGTGGTAGGTTTGAAGCGCGAATGACGTTTTCTCCATAATATCTCGATAACATTGATACAGATAATCACTTATCTGCCTATTGTCGTTTGTAACAGGCATGTCTAACCACCAGGACGGCTACGCTAGCTAAGTAACTCATTTTTTCGTAAGTTGTTCCCCTTGAGAGATCCAACACCACTTGTTCATATCAGTTGGCGGTGATAGCAATTCCCTGTCTGGCCTGATAACCTTTGTTTGGAAAATAGTTACCTCGCCTGACATTTTCCATGAAGACAACGTATGTTTAGATTGGTTGGGTAACTTGAGTTCTATGCTTGCTGACTAAAAGGGTCACGTAACGTGTATTTGCTAATGTGAATCTGGTACTAAGTCCGTCGACCTTCGAGCCACAGGTTGATGAAGACTGAACCTCAGGTATTTCCTTTCAGTGTACAAGATACATCTGAATTCACTCATAGCAATGGATAAAGACGCGTAGGGAACAGTGTTACTGCGAGTGAGGCAACATGATTTGTATTTAACAGGATTTTGTTAGAATATGATTTGATCAGCCAAAAACAGTAGCTGAGACAGCACTCCTGTGAGTTGAAAATAATGATTAGCTATTGTCACATGTACACTGTTAGTGTATGTGGTGCGAACACTTATCCTTAACACATGAAGAAACTATGAAAGATTATTCGCTTGATGGACGTAGTTTGACGTCTTATACCTTAATGACCCTACTACCAGTTGTTAGGACCCAATGACCAATTTCCGTTTGTCTTCCTTCATATTCCATTGTATAAGTGCGAGATGGACATTAGATTGGTGCTCATAATACATTCCTCAAATCTCATCTTTTATTTTACATGGAATCATTACGTTAATAAACAAAACATGTATATTTGTTTTCAATTTCTAAGTCACTTGATAGTCATCATCTACTTTCCAACTGCTGATTAAGTATTGTTGTAAAGATATAGAGCGGTTTGCGATAGAAACGAGTAGTTGATGGCGAAACAACACGTGACATATCTAATACGTTAACTACCCATTCTTCCAGTTAGGCCTACAGTCTTATGGGCCTCCGTGGTGTAGTGTTTAGCGTTACTGACCATGATGCATGTCAGGGCCTACCAGGGGTTCGGGCTTATATGGGATCGAATTCTAGGTGGGTCAGTTGGCCCATAGTTTACCCGGGTGTTCATCCTCCCCTAATGGAGGGTCGATAAACTAGCGTTAATGAGATGGCCTTGATTAAGGTGTTCAATAGACCGTACCATCTCAACACAATAGATAATCATAGTAGAGGACCATGAAAATCAGGGAAAATGGTGTTTCATAAAATCATTTTCTGTACGAGTATGATAAGCAAGCTTGACCTTGCCGAATGTAATCTTAACTGACGCAGCAAAGCTTAAGTAAAACTGAATGAAGAAAGATGAAGGACGTGACAAATTAAGATGAAATTCGTTATCGCCTAATCAAACCGAAGAAACGGTGGTCAAGACGTAAATTATCACCTTATTCAGGTGAGCAAACAATTGCGCAAGAGCAACTACCATTGAAATCATGGGATATGTACACACAGTAAAAAAAGAATCTTACCACTTTCGTGTCAAACAATATGACACTACGGACGGAGGATTTTGAAAACTGATCATTGGCTAGGCTTCACATTAGTTGCCCTGACTTTCATATCATAGTATATCGATTGCTAGCGATATTTCGGTCATTTGCTGTAGTAAATGTTATATTATTTTCTTATTTCATTGGAAATTAGTATGAAATGGGGCTACCATAATCAGTTGAAAATTTGCGTCACAGTCACGCTGATCAACCCTACCGAAACAACACGCGTCGTACTGATCATTTTGAAATTCATCGGATTCATCTGGTAAGATACTTTTTTTTTTTTTTTCACCGTTTATACCACATCTTGGGGCGGCATTACCCTCGGCTGCCTCAAATCTCGATAATCTATGTGATCTAGTAACCCTCTGAGTGTTCAACGTTTGCCACAAAGATTTCAAACTACGTCGCTCAGATATTTCCTAACAGTAGTGACTTTGAGTGCCGATGATCGATGCTAAATGGAAACATAAAAATGCGAACGCCATTTCCTATTCTGATCACGCCTTCATCGTGAGTCAACATAATTTAAAAAAAAAACGCCCAACCATTGTGAACATATTCCTTTAATATGCTTCTTCTTACGTCTGTGTTTCGTAAACACATCATGAAGATAAAACATAAAATAAAGATATTTTTCATAGTTAGTAGCTACATAATGCACCAGTAGACATATAAAAACTCAACATAATACTATAGAATAACACCACAAAATACTATAGAATGATACCACTCTCGGACGCCTCAGGGTAAACCAAAAACAACAGAGGAACAACACAAAGACAATAGAAACAGTTTTCATTCAATTTCAGCTGAACTTCGTCCATTATATTCTTTTTACTTTAAAACTTTCCTCTTTTTTTTTTGTAATTCCTAATTATGATCCAATTAGCGATGATTACAGCAACTTTTCTTCTGAAACAACAACCAGGAATTCTCATGGTGAAGTAGCGTTAAGTAAATAATTCATGAGTTAGATAACACAGATTTCTTCGATGGTGTTTAGGAATATCTTTATTTCCTCTTCCTCTATAAGCCATAGAATGCGACTCGAATATTAGAACTTTTCATCCACATGATCTACGTTTCTCGTGATCGAGGTAATTACCCGCTGTAGAGTTAGGTCTATTGGCTGAATCATCTGTTTTCTTTTATAAAGACAAAGAACTAATTTCTGTCAAGGTTATGCTGAACTTGACTAACATGAACACGGACATGGGACGATAGACGTAAATACCATGTTTGGATACTCTGTCTTCACATGTTCCAGCTGCGCCATTTGAGTAGACAAATCATTTGATATAATATATGTAACAGTGAAAGCCAACTCCAGCTAAGGCAGATGACCTCGTCTATGCAACCGATAATTGAAGTCCATCATATCTCTATCATATCACAATGCTTTTCGTGGCGTGAGTTGACGCCATGAAAAATATCAGAATTCTTCTTATATACGTCCAACGGATGTCATTTTTTTTCTCATGCTGAAATGATACTCGAGGCAATTCAAAGGAGACCATATCTGATGCTAAGATAGATTGAAGAAGTAGATCTTCCAAGATGTTCCCTGCTTTTGTATAACCTCCTCCTCATTAGCAGGCCTGAGCTTTCTCCTGTAAACTTAGAGTCGATTAAA
>JAUUDZ010014833.1:0-11465 GCA_032361705.1 Panulirus versicolor | reverse complement strand
TCAGTCACCAACTTTTGCAGTTTCACACTCGAAGTTCCCACTAGTGCTGCATCATCAGGAAACAACACCAATTCACTTCCCAGGCCCCCTGATCCCCTACAGACTGCATACTCGCCCCTCTCTCCAAGACTCGTGCAATTACCTCCCTCACCACCCCATCCATAAAAAACTAAACAACCATGGTGTCATCACACTTCATGCCACACACCAAACCATTCACTCTCCTCTCTTTCTGCTCGTACACATGCATTACACCCAGTAAAAACTTTTCGCTATTTCTAGCAGCTTTCCTCCCAAACCATGTATTCTTAGGTCCTTCACATCTCAATCAACCCTATCATATGCTTTCTCTAGATCCATAAATGCCATATACAAATCCATCCATTTCTGAAAACACACTTTTCCTTCCAGGTCTGATGCTCTGTACATACATTCACTCTTTCAATTAGTACCACCCCATACAACTAATCAGGGGGACTCAACAAAACATACCTCTGAAGTTTGAACACTCACCTTTATCCCCCTAGTAAGTTGTATGGGATTGAGAGAGTAAAGGCATGTACAAAACACCAGACTGGAGAGGAGCAAAGGTTTCAGAAGTGGTAGAGAATGTGTAGATCAGATATTTGCTTTGAATAAAATTTGAAAAAAAGCAAGTTATTAGGTTTAGCAGAGTTTAGGGACAGGTTAGTTGGGATGTGTGTACGGAAGGAGAAATATTAGGGGAAGTAAAGTGTTTTAGATACCTATGAGTGGACATGGCAGCGAACTGAACAATGGAAGCAGAAGCAAGTCATAGGGTGAATGAAAAGGCAAAGTTCTGGGATCACTGAAGAATGTGTGGAAAGAGATTATTATGTGGGAAGGCATAGTAGTCCCAACATTATTATATGGATGTGAGGTATGGGGTATAGATAAGACTGTGTGGAGGAGAGTGGGTGTGTTGGAAATGAAATGTTTGAGAACAATATGTGGTGTGAGGTGGTTTGATCAAGTAAGAAATGAAATGGCAAGAGAGAGGTGTGGTTATAAAAAGTGTGTGGATGAAGGAGATGAAGAGATTGTGCTGAAATGCTTTAGACATATGGAGAGAATAAGTGAAAAAAGGTTAACAAAGATAATATATGTATCAAAAGTGGAGGGAACAAGGAGAAAAGGAAGACCAAATCAGAGATGGAAAGATGGAGTGAAAAAGATTTTGAGTGATCGGGGCATGAACATGCAGTGAAATGATGTGGTATACTAGGGTTGATAAGCTGTCGATGGACTGAACCAGGGAACATGAAGGGTCCAGGGAAACCATAGAAGAGTCTGTGGGGCCTGGTTGTGGATTAGGAGCTGTGTCTCAGTGCATTACATAAGACAGCTAGAGAATGGATGTGAGCAGAAGTGGGCTTTCTTTGTCTGTTCCAGCAGGAGCTAAATGGAAAGGTCCTGGGTGAAACTATGAAACTATAACTCTTTCGTAGAAATTGGTCTTAGGGTAATTATACATTAACAAATATGCTTGTAATACTTGTGCCAGAAGTAAAATCACTTGTGTACCTACAGAAGATGGAATTCAATGAGGTTTTAATGACTACATTACAATTTAATGAAACATAATAAACCAGCTATAACAAGAATAATATTGTGTATCATATGGGGTATGTCAGTGAATGAATGCTCTACACTCAAATCATCCACTGTTTCATCAAAGGCATTTCAAACATACAGGTATTAAAAAAAATATATATATATAAAAACTAATAATATATATACATATATGGTATACATATCTAGAATATCATATTTATTTTGTCAAGGACATAGCAAAGCATAAGTGAAACAACATATGATGGACAACAATGTATAACAGGAACTAGGTGTCCTTCCCTTTTAAAAACTCACAAGAGCATTAAAAATCTTCCAAGCACACCAAAAGTCAAGTTCCTAGAAGGCCTCTCTACTACCTTCATGTTCATAAATGCTGCATAAACTTTATTCTTCTCCTCTACAAATGTCCCCAATGCCTATGCACAGATATCTGGACTATAAATCCTCTTCCCTTCCTATAAACACCTTGTTTCTAGAAAATCTCACTACTCATTTAGGAAAATCAATTACATTCCTACAATACACCTTGCAGGTATACCAATAATAGCAAGGTCAATATCAATCCTACTGTATACTATGCCAACTACATTGAATATCATCAAACTACAGTACTGTCCATTCCTCATCAAAAAAATTATACATGTTCGCTATCTACATTATCATATTCATAATACTTGAGGGGATGAAACAGCATCATTCAGAGTAATCTTAGCAAAAATACATGTGTCAAAAAGACAACTACATGAAGTATACTGTATATTCTAAACAGAATCAGCATCTTTCTTTGCCAATGTTGATTCTTCCTTCACCTTTCTGTGCCAGTCTTGATTCATCTTGACAACAGATTCTCCAGCTTCTCGAGCCTTTTTCCCTGAGTAAACCATGGCTATGCAACCAAAAACTGTAGCTACACACATCATGATGTTGATTTTGATCCTAGCCTTGTTACGGGCCAGTTCCAGTGCGTCTAAGCTGTCAATAAAAATCATGAGGTCAATTTCGCACACTACATTTTTTATCACACTAGGAAGCTTTAAATATAATCTGTTTCCTTATTGTGAGATAACAGAGATTTCCCTGAGGGCTGAAAGGATGAAAAGGTGCAAAGTTCAATGGATGGGACTACGAGAAAGCTGAAAGCTAATATGTACAGAATTAATGATTTATGCTACCTCCTTGACATAGGTTTATAAAAGAAAATGGTAATGAGCAGGTGAACTAAGAGGAGGGAAACCAGGAAAGTTTGCGATCTAATTGCTTGGGGACCTGAGCAAAACTAGTTTTTATAAAAAATGGGAGTGGCTGCTCCAAATCATAAGGATCCTTTCATAGAGAGGTCCTGGGGTAATTATAGATAAATAAGGAAGAAATAATTCTACCTTTGTATTATCTTTTTTTTATACAGTGATTGACATGACACAGGCTAATAATATGCCTAAATCAAACCCATCTTAAAAAAAAAAGCTAAAGAGCAAGAAAGTAGAAATTCATAGAAATTAATCAGGGTTCCCTATGTGTTTGTAGACTTGACTCTTATAGGAACCAAAGATTATATGAAGACAGTAAAACAGAAAAAGAAAGAGAATTCAACAGTCTAGCTCTGTGAGGGAAGAAGGAGGTTTCATAATGGCCAATCCTTAAATGGCTGGTCTCCACACACAAGCTGTGGGAAGCAGCAACCCATGTGTCATAGATTCAAATTTTAGGGGTGTGGACACGTGTAAACAATTCTTGAGAACAATCACTAAATCAATACCTACAGAACAGAGCAGCAACAGGATAAAGAGAGGTGATACTGAAAGAATTAATGAGATGGAAGACTTTTGATTCCACTCTAGATCATAAAGAGGTGGAAGTTGAGCCACTCCAAATGTGTGAGCAATATTCCATACAAGGGAGAATAAAACCCCCATAGATGTGAAACAGCTGTTCACAAGAAAACCAATTACAGCTATCATACACAACATTCCCAGCTTTTGGGAAGCCGACTTTGTGACGTTAATTATGTTGGGTTTCTAAGACAGAGTGGAGGATATGTTACGTCCAATATGTTTATATCATTACAGGGTTGAATTGTTGTTTTTTGAAATTTAACAGAGAGTAGCAAATAATTCTTAGAAAGAGATATGAGGAGACATAGCATTATACCATGATTAAATTCTATAAAGTTACTGCTTCCCACTCCAAAATGCTGCACAGGTCCAAACTGAGAAAGGAAATGTTATCAGGAGAAAGAGAATGAGTATTAGAGGGAGGAGGAGAAGAAAAATAAGCTGAAGTATGTAGAGTGAATTCATCAGCACAAGAGTAAATAGGGTTAAATGTAGATGAGAGATCAGTTATTAAGGAAAAATGAAAGGTGATTCAACAAAACCCTGAAGAACACCTAAATTCATAGGATAGGAAAGGAGAAGTCACTTCATCGACAACTACCGCAATGGAACAGCCAGAGAGGAAATTATGCAACAGAGAAACCAAAGTGAAACCAAAGGGAGGGGGATTAGAAAAAAAGATTTATGCCATACCCTGTCAAATAATTTGGAGATGTCAAGGGTTACAACATGCGTTTCACCAAAATACCTGAGAGATGTGTGTCACATAGAAGAGATGATCAGCAATAGACCCAGCCCTGCAAAATCCATAGTATTGGTCCAAAAGAAAGGAAAGGGATTCTGGGTGGTTGAGAAAGTCAGAGTTTAAAAGAGTTTCAAACAGGTAGCAAAAGTGATAGCAATGGGATGATAGTTGAAGGGGTTAGGATGGCTTCCTTTCTTTAGGAGGGGCTACACCAAGACATATTTCCAAGTGGAAGGGATGGTCTGGGTTTTTAGGCAGAAGTGAAACAGACAAACAAGAATTGGTGCAAGGTCAGAGGCACACTTCCTTAGCACACGAGGAGGTGTGCCATCTGAGTTATATGCCTTGTCAACCTGGATCTGGGAGAATACTAGAAGACACTGCATGAGTAGAATATAAGAGATGGCCTAGTTTCAGGGGGAGATGGGAGCAGATGATTAGAATATGAATCATCCAAAGTTGAATTACAGGAAAACAAGGTGCTAAAAAGAGCAGCTTTATCAGTTGGAGAGTTAGCAATAAACCGATCAGAGAAGAGAAGAGGAGAAAAGGATGAATTGCAAAAGTAGTTGGAGATGCTTTCAGCTAGTATCCAAAACATTTTGTCAGTAGAAGTCAAGTCAGCACACTTTTTTTTTTTAAAAGCACATGGCTCTTCAAAGAACAGCTTTGTAATGATTCTAAGTGGAAATGAAAGCAGAGTGGGTTTCTGGGGAAAGGAATTAATGCCTTAGTTTTTCTTCTACTGTCTTGAAAGTCTGCAGAATCCAGCCCACCATCCATCTGGAGGAGGCAACTATTGTTGTGTCTGCTGTAAGTGTGGTTGTTAGGCATCATTTACTCTAAGATCTTTCAAACTCTTCATCAAGTTTATGACACTGTCTGTGTCTGCTTGGTATTCTATATTCTTTTCTCTTTCTTTATTATCCCAAACCAAAGTATTTGAAACTTATCATCAATGAAAGATATGTTGTTCTTGGTTGCTCTTTGTTTATGTCTCTTTGTAGCCTTTCAGTATCCTCTATTATTGAATTTTCATACTTTTTCTTGTAACATCTGTAAAGTATGATATGAAACTGTGGTTTGTGCATGCAATTACAGTTCTTTTGGGGACTGAGCTTTTTACTGTGGAGGTACTGAAGATGGCATGGTTTACAAGTATGTACATGTTGTGATCTGTTAATTAAAAAGTTGCATATCCTTTCCCAAGTTTTCCAGTTATTCCCATCTTTCACAATTTATGTGCTATGAACCATGGTCACATCTGTCAAATGCTTTTGCAGACTCTGAAAATCATGTCAGCATTTTGTTTGTTTTCCAAAGCATCAACAATACTATCACAGTGGCCAAGCAACTGAGACAGGAAAGATCTTCCCGCCCTAAAGCCATGCTGGCTTGGGTTATGTAGATTGTTTCATTCCATAAATTTTGTCAGTTTGCCTCTTAGGGCTTTTTTGAAGATTTCAGTATGTTATGTTAATGCTATCGGTCAACAGTTCTTTGGAATTGCTTTGCATCCACTATTGTGAAACAGAGAAATATCAGTCAGTTTCAAACTCTCGGGAATGGTGCCAGAATATTTAGTGCTCACTGCTAGATGTGTTTTGCATTTCCATACGAGGACTGAGTTCCATGAATCCAGGCCTAGGCCCTCTCAAAATTATGTGGTGGGGTGATGGTACCTCTTACAGTGTCTGCAAAAAAACCTTGTCTGCCCCTATACATTTTCAAAGATAACAGACAGCTAGGTTTGCTGTGTGCATAAGAATATTATGCCCTCTGGGTGAAATCATCATACCTCTGGTCACTAAGAATAGTTGTTTGTAATGATTATGTGAGCACCAACAACCTGCTCAGTGTGCCTAAGGCTATCTTTAAGAAAGGATGTTCTTTCTTTACTTTTCCTTGCTGCTGATTCATTTTGTGAACTTTGCTTCATGGCACTGTATTTCTTCCAACTGTGTTTCAAAATGGTTAGTCAGAAAGCCTGAATTTTCGACTAGAGGCAATATAATATGAGAATTCTAAGCACACTAGGTGCTCAGAAGATACAATCAGATGGCTGCTTGCCAGTGCTTGTGGCCTTCCTGACAATGTCATCCCACCAACATGATTTATCCCTGGTTGTCTAAGGACGATTTCTAGACCTACAGATAATCTCCTATGACAAGATGTATTGAAGCAATCCTCCATTCCTGTCCCTAAACTAAAGAAAAGCTATCCAAAACATCTAGGAAATGTATTTCAAAGAACTATTCAACAATGCATGGAAAAGAACCTTCCCATTTCCTCCCACAAGCGAGCTGTTTATGCAGTAAACAAAATGCAAAAGAATCACATTTGCAAAAAAATTAAAAGAGTGAAGTGAGCAACAGTGGAGTAAGGCAGGGGAGGCTGAGGATGCTGAAGGGTGCCAGCTGGTATAACTTTAATTTCACAGTGAATATGGTGAAACACCCAGATAGCATAGTGATCTGGGGTTTCTTTATTGGTGCAATGGGTAAGGGAAGAATGTACTTCTTACCTAAAAACACTATACAGTGAATGGAGAGCAGTGTATTACGAAGCTAGATGGCCATCAGCTTCTTCAAAAAGCTAACTGGTGTGATCACTTTATGTTGGATAATGCCCTGTCATAAGGCTAAAAAGGTGATGAAATGGTTATCAGAAGAAAATACTCAGCTGCTGGAGCAGCACAGGAACTCCACAGATCTTAACCTAATCAAGAAGAAGATGCAAGTCAATCTTGCTTCCTGTAACAACTCATCAGTGCCACCCCTCATTCATATCAAGACTCTATGGATCCAAAAGATGGACCTAGAATACTTCAAGAACCTTGCCAGTTCCATGTCTAGGCATCTGCACATGGTAAACACAGCCAAAGGAGGGGTGACAAAGCACTAAAATGTAAATGTGACATCGCCTCTGAAAATGTATAGGGGTGGATGAAGCTCTTTCATAGACAATCAGCAACACTGGGATTACTGTTTATGAAGTCTGCTGGTTCATTTCTTAACATGGTTTTTAGCACATTGAATACAAATTCATACTGACTTTTCTGGATTTCATTTATCTCCTGGGAGTCATCTATAAAAATACTTTTTTCTGTTGCTGGTGGGCCAATTGAATTTGTGGTCCTGGATTTGCATTTTGAATACAAAAAAAAAGTATCTTGGGTTATTTCTTATTTTATTCATGGCTTTTTTCTCTCCTTCCTTTCCTTCTTATCATCAAGTCTTCCTTACAGCATAGGGTGGAACTTGAACACCCATGGCTCTCCATATATTGAGCTTTCTTTACTTTCATATAACTTTTTAAACTTTTGTATACAGTCAGCAATCACAGTTTCATCACTTCATCCATTCATCCACTTCTCTGATAGTACGAAAATATTCATATTTTTTTCTAACACTTCTTACTGAGATTCCTGTTTTGGCCTCTGTGTCTGCATTGCATGACAAACTCTTCACGATCATCACTGTCAAACTAGCTGAGAAATTTGAAGGATGTGAACATGTCTCACTTTACTCTTCTCCATTCCACATTGTGCAAATCTATGGCCTCTAACTTGTCACTGAAGCCTAACCATCATAATTCAGCTACTGCCTTTGCTGCCCTTATCTAGGTTATTTCTATTAGTTCTGTGCTCTTCCTTAGGAGGAAGGGGCAACACAAATGTCAAATTTTTCATTCCATAACTTTTTTTTCATACATATTTGCCTTTTCCCGCATTAACGAGGTGGCACTAAGAACAGAGGACTGAGCCTTAGAGGGAACATCCTCACTAGACCCCCTTCTCTGTTCCTTCTTTCGGAAAGCTAAATATGAAAGGGGAGGATTTCCAGCCCCCCCGCTATTGAATTTCATAACATACTTATAGTAATAAAAAAGAAGTACAAATGGGCAATAAACTGAATCAAACTGAGAAAATATAAGAGCTGAGGATGTGTGAAGAAATTTGAGGTGGATCTTCCCACTTGCTGGTATAAAAACAAGATGTAAACAAGGCTAAAAGGGTGAAATCTGATCTTGCATGTGACAGCAACACATTATAAATGAAGAGAGTATCAAACGTGTCTCCATTGGGCAAGAACACGATGTTAAAACAATGAGAAAACGCTTTATACCTTACCATGCAAAACAGTTCCAGCAAAAACTGAGAATAGTGTCTTAATATTGTCATATTTTGAAGATATTCACAACAGAACATAATTACCATAATGAAACTGCATCTACAGTTAATGAATGAAAAAATCAGTTGTCTGCATAATTCAAAAGTAAGGAAAATCCCACACTACAAAGTACAACTATTAGTCAACTGGTGCAATAAATACATACTAACTCTTGATCAAGTACTAAGTTTAAATTCTCCCTTGTGCTTTTATTATCTATAGGGGAAAAATATTTCATAGTGATAGAGATGGGCATATCTACTTTCTCACATTTATCAACATAACTAAAACTAAAAAGCTTACTATCTAAAAAATCTGGTCATGTACGAAATTTCCTCCTTTAGAGTTTTTCTTACCTTACACGGTCTGGGACTTCAGCAACAGTCTTATATCTTCCACCCCATACTAAGATGAACTTATCTAGTTTACCAACACGATGATCCATCAGACCTGAAAGAAGATTCTGTAAAACAAGTCAAGGGTTCTAGGAAAGAAGGCTAAACTTAATCATTTCCTCATCCACTTGCATTTTCTACTCCTGCATTCTCTGTTCCTTTAGCTCTTTCCTCATTCATTATATCTATTTGACCAATTTTGCATTATTAAGAAGTCTTTCCACCCCTATGGTCCATCCATCCTTTATTACTTGCCTTTATGTTTCTTACTTAATCCATAACTTGTTTACATGTTCTTTCCCACTCTCAGAACCTATACCTTGTTTACTTGTTTTTTCACTCAGCCTCTGAATTCTTACAAATTTAGTCTCCTGCCATCTGACAATGCTTGACATTTTGTACTTGCAATCTAAATCCTGTTTGCTTCAAAAGCAAATGTTTAGCTGTCGCATGCAACACTAAACTAAACTCTCAATATTGTTTACCTCTACATATAAAGTAGAAAGAGCCACCTCAAATTTCTTCAAACAGTGGCTCAAATTTCTTCA
Organism: Panulirus versicolor; assembly: GCA_032361705.1. Taxonomy (NCBI): domain Eukaryota; kingdom Metazoa; phylum Arthropoda; class Malacostraca; order Decapoda; family Palinuridae; genus Panulirus; species Panulirus versicolor. Next base: position 2,177 of record JAUUDZ010014833.1, on the reverse strand, counting down.
AACAATCTCAGTTCTCAACCTGATTCACTCTAATGCACACTCATACTGCTCTGTGATTACTATTTGTGTGTTATGGAGAGAAACTTTGACATTAACACTGCTCCATCTCATAAGGATTGTAGAACAAAGAACTAACAGAAATGGCCTACAGACAGCCAACAAAGATTGCACAAAAATTATGAAGCCATAGATTAGCCTAACACTGAAAAGAGTACATTGAAACTATTACAACCTTAGAATTTATAAACCAATTCAAAACTACTGATAGTGAACATTTCTTCATGTGATGCAAATACAAAGTAACCAGAGGCTAAAACAAGCTAAGCAAGGAATTTATTGAAAAAATGTAAAAAGTACTTTCTGAATGTCAAAGAATTAGATGGATGGATATACAAATGAGTAAAATGTTGTATTATAGGAAAACTTCATGAGATGGGTGTCATGAGTGTAAAACTTCCTCCCTGTACAGTGCGAAAATGTCAGTAAATAGAATTAATGATACTCAGGAGGAGGGTAACAATGATGCCACCTGAAATAAGAGTGGGACAAGCAGAGATTAGAGCCTATAAATTTGCACACAACAAGAAAGAAGAATATAGGAAAACTTACTCAAAATGTTTAAGTTTCTAAGCCAAGTTTAAAAATGCAGACTTTTTTGTCAGATGAAAAGACAGACTAACCAGAGACAATAACATAAAATGAGCAAAACTTGTCTGAAAACATGTAATGAAGTACTTTTCTAGTATCAGAGTAATGGAAGAATGTTGTAAGCTATGTGATGAAAATAAGAATGCTGACAGTAAACAAATCTTTAAACTTTTATGATAGTAGAGAAAGTTTAACCCTTAAACAGCAGCCAACATCAACTAATGTTCTCTTCGGAAGCAGCAGCCAACATCAACTAATATTCTTTTCGGAAGCAGCAGCCAACATCAACTGATACTCTAGATTTTAGCATCTCTGTTTAAATATCCATCTGACTTATCATAACCTTAGTAGCCTATAGAGCTCACTTCTATCACTAGGCAGCCATTGAAAAAAAACTATGCTATCCTCAGTACCTCTACACCTATCATTCTCAGTGCACATCCATCCACCTAAAGATCTGTGACTCCACAGATAATGTGTAAGTTGTTGATGACCTAAATTATGTATCAGTTTGTAAGGAAAGTGAAGAAGTAAAATATCGGAAATGTGAAGAAATAGGTGACTTATACAGAGTGATTTTAGTGGCAGACAACATAGGAAGGGATGTATCCCAATTAACTCGCACTTATAGAAGAAATTAAGTAAGAACTGCACTTAACCTTCTCTAAGTAATCTCTGGTTACTGGAGAACTTTGTTAAAAGTGTTAAGAAAAGACCTAAAACATATCCAAACAAAAAATACCATTATCCTCCCCATATATGCCATATACCCATTCTGCTCAAATTCATATGTAGTAAAAGGTGTAATATTTCTACATATATTCAAGTTAATCACCAAAAAGACTATGGCTGTGTATGAAATAAAAGTATATATGCAGTAGGGGAGAAAGCATTCTACCTCAGTATTCCCCACGTGTCATAAAAGGCAACTAAAGGGGGTGGGATTGGGGGGCTGGAAACCTTCTCCTTCTTGAATTTCAATTTCTAAAAGATGAAACAGAGTCAAGCGGGGAGTGCTCATCCTCCTCGTAGGCTCAGAGTGGAGTGTCTGAATATGTGTGTGTGGTTATAACCAAGATAAGAAGAAAGGAGAGATAGGTAGTATGTTTGAGGAAAGAAACCTGGATGTTCTGGCTCTGAGTGAAATGAAGTTCAAGGGTAAAAGTGAAGAGTGTTTTGGAAATGCCTTGGGAGTAAAGTCAGGGGTTGGTGAGAGGACAAGAGTTAAGGAAGGAATAGCACTACTCCTGAGGCAGGTGTGGGAGTTTGTGACGGATTGTAAGAAAGTAAGTTCTAGAATGATGTGGGTGATTATATCATAAGGTTACACAGAATTTAGTATCTGAGATATTAGGCCTTATTTCAGATAAATTTTGGTCGCTGATTCTAAATATGCCATCCGTTTTCCTCTATCAGCTCTGGTTATCGAGATGTGATATACCCCTAATTGCTATGCATACAACTGATGGGGCACAAGGACTGATGACTATAAATAATCAATTGTTGCCTTTTTGATAAAAAAAATGGCT
>JAUUDZ010014822.1:0-11465 GCA_032361705.1 Panulirus versicolor | reverse complement strand
TCTCTCAACCACACTCTTTTTATTTCCACACATCTCTCTTACCCTTTCATTACTTACTTGATCAAACCACCTCACACTACATATTGTCCTCAAACATTTCATTTCCAACACATCCACCCTTCTTCATACAAACCTATCTATAGCCCATGCCTTGCACCCATATGATGTTGTTGGAACTACTACTACTTTAAACATACCCATTTTTGCTCTCTGAGATAATGTTCTCTCCTTTCACACATTCTTTATTGCTCCCAGAACCTTCACCCCCTCTCCCACCCTGTGACTCACTTCCACTTCCATGGTTCTACTCGCTGCTAAGTCCACTCTTAGATATCTAAAACACTTCACTTCCTCCAATTTTTCTTCATTTAAATTTACATCCCAATTTCCTTGTCACTCAACCCTACTGAACATAATAATTATGCCTTGCTCTTATTCACATTTACTCCTAACTTTCTCCTTTCACACTTTTCCAAACTCATTCACCAACTTCTGCAGTTTCTCATTTGAATCAGCCACTAGTGCTGTATCATCGGCAAACAATAACTGACTCACTTCCCGGGCCCTCTCATCCCCAGCAGACTGCATACTCACCCCTCTCTCCATAACTCTTGCATTTACCTCCCTAACCATCCCATCTATAAACAAATTGAACAACCATGGGGACATCACTTACCCTACTGCAGACCCCAACTCGTACACATGCTTTACACCCTTGATAAAAACTTTTCACTGCTTCTAGCAGCTTACCTCCCACACCATTACTCTTAAGACCTTCCATCAACACTATCATATGCCTTCTCTTGATCCATAAATGCATATATATGCGTGCTTTTTTTCACAGAACACACAATGCCTTCCAAGAGCATGGATTCAAACCCCACACCATTTGCATAGTTGCTGGGAATGTTAACCACACAAATGGGGTGGGGTTCGAATCCTTGCTACTGAAGGGCATTATGTGTTATGTATACACAAATATATGTATATGTATTTGTATGCATATACATTTTTGCTGATGAGGCAAAAATTCTCAATCTGATATTCAGCTAAAAAAATTGCCAAAGATTACAAGAGAACCTCAAGAAGATTGAGAATTGGAGTGACAAATGGCTGTCGAAGCTCCGCCCTTGAAAAATGGAAACACGTGCATATTGGAGGAGAAGTCTAACTGAAAGTGCAAAATTAATGAAAATGAAGTACAACTGATATCAACAAAAAGAGATAAAGTTGAAATCTGAAGATCATATTGTAGAAAAATATAAGCCAATTCAATGATGGGTATAATAACGTTCCAATTCCTCGATGTCAATACTTTCTTGCCCTTTTATAAAGCAATGGTGAGATCTCACTTAAATTTTGCAAGTATAGTCTGGTGCCCTTGTGCCTAGAAAACCCTTGATAAGATTGAGGCAGAGCAATATATGGCTATCAGACAATGCCCATGGATAAGGGCTTAACTTATCTAGATTAAGAAAGATTTAGAAAATTAAAACTGCCCAGCTTAAGCTCTAGACTACTTCGAGGAAATATGACATTTATTCACAATGATTCACAGCACTATAACAACAAAGTATATGACATAGTCCAAGTATGGATAGATTAAATGGTCTATACAAAAACTAGACATCAATACTACAGGAAAATAATCCTTTGCTTTGACTGCAGTTAAGGTATAGAATAATTTGACAGAGGAGGCTGTAACTGCTGCAAACAAATCATATTAAAAATAGATCAGGTAGACATTGGGCAGAATCATATTTATTTTACAATGACCTGAGAGCCGTCATTCCCTGCTGCACCTCTATGACACGTAAGAACAAGGAGTCCAGTATGGGGAAACCGTGAGGAGGATCTTTAACTGGAAATCAACTATATAGGTAACTATATATAACAAGAAATGTCAATAATATTCCAAAGGTAATAAGTTAACCAGGTCAAATTAGTATATTACCTCAACCTTAACCCCATACAATGGGGTTGGACCCCCGTAATCCATAATACCCAAGTTGCCTGATAAAGACCTGAAACCAATGTTATCAAAAAACATTTTTTGCAGACTTATGTCGGCAAAACGACCGCTTCATACACTTACTGATGGTAAAGGTTTACTCCTTGATGGGAGACAATGGTTTCGACCTGTCACTCTTGTCTTGATACTATTTCGCCACAATGCAGAAACCATGGAATAATGATAATAAAATATATTTACACGCCGAGGAACGCGCAAGCTACCATTACTCTTCATATCTCCCAAGTGTTTCACACTTAACATAATCCAGCCATAGAAGCAATTGATATAATTAGGTAAATATTCCTGACAGGTACATAAAATATCTAAATTATTCTTGCAACATACATAATGATATATATTCTCCGACTACCGCTCGTCCATAGTAAATGTTTTGCTCTCCGGACCTCAACAAACCGATTTTTACGTAATTATGAATGTAATTATAACATTATATATATAATACATCCATAAATAGCCAATTCTCTGTCATTTTCATATGTGCGAAATGTAGACTATGTTTTCTGTTAGTATACTTCAAAAGTAAAATTTTACTGTTATCTGATGATATCAACTTTGTTTGATACTGATATTCATCATTGACGTTATTTGTCAAGGGAAATTAATAAATAGAATGTTTTTTCCTTTTAGCAGTCTATCTCATAATTAAATCAATGATGTCTACAGAAAAGATCTCTAGTGGAAACAATAATGTTATGAATTCGAATGCCTTGCCGAATTAAATGTTTATGAAATCTTGCAAAGGAGCGACTTTCTAATCATTACTAGGTTTTGAAGCTTTTTTGTATACCTAGGCAAATACACATGAATTTTTCCCTCTATATATGAAGTCCTTTAAGAAATGTTATCAGATTTGGATACGAAGCCAGAGTCAGTGAAGTCGAACATGTAGTATGACGGTGGCAGTGTGTGGGTCACAACACTGGGATGATGACGTTTGTGTGCTGCATTATACGCTAACTCTAGGTAATGCTTATTATTCACAGTCATCTTCACCACGCCCAATTATTCTAAGAAGAATATTATCTGTCATGGAAAGACGAAATATCCTGATCATGTCAGTGTAGTGGTTCAAAGGGATTTAGATTTAGACTTTCCTACCGAACTCTAAAGTACAGGGAATTTACAGCTGACTAATTATCATGGGACGTTAACCGCACATCGTTTGTGGGCGGGTTAAGTTAAGCTTCCATCTGACAGACCAATCAGGGAAATACAATATTCCATTGATTCACAAAGGGAATGGTACTGTTTGATATGTTTTGATGTAGAACTTTTTAAGGATAAACCCTGAACTGAGGTCTGACACCTCACCTTAAGTGTAGTATTGTCTTGTGTCTTGCAAGTATTTACAGATTCTGACTTCAAGTTCGTTTGTATTTTGGCCGATTACATAATATGCTGTACCATTTAATTGCAATTCTCTGGTTGGAGAAGTCGTTAAAAGAGTATGTTACCTCTGCACAGAAACTAGCTTTACAAAATGACTAATGTTTCAAGTGCTATGATATGCTTACAGTATTGCATGCAGAGAATCAAGCTATTTGTATTTATAAAAGTAACTGCAGAGAATTGGTCTTTCTTTTGTATTGAACTACAGTAGACGAGGTGGTAAAAATTAGTTATTTTAAAAGTTAAGTTGTACATGTATAAATTGTCAACAGAACCTGTGAACAACTAGCATGAATGTCTAATATTCTCTTTGAAATACTGTATACTAGCTTACACTGGTGAAGTGCAGAACACAATCGGCCAGTATTCAAAACTAATAATAATGATGAGCTGCTAAAGACATTTGCCAAGAAATTTTGTGTCATCTGTAATCTGGACCTCTTTATGTTCACTTTTACTGAATTTCCTCCAAAAGTGTGATTTTGCATGTTTAAAGAACTACTATATGTTTTCTCTTTACCTGTACTTATTTTGTAAGTTTATGTCAGATCTCCTCATGTCCTTTGTTTATGTCAGATCTCCGCATGTCCTTTGTTTATGTCAGATCTCCTCATGTCCTTTTCTTCATTGTTTATAGATTCAAGATCTTGCACCTTTCCTCATAGCTTTTGTTTTGTAGGTTGTCATCAAGTTTGGTAGCTCTGTGTCTGATTTTTTTCAAATAAGTAATATGCAATATGGTAAAGCTTGAGCATGATATATGAGAAATGGACTTGTTAATGTTTTGTATAGTATGAAAAATAATTTTCAATCTGTCTGGCAAAAAGTTTTCTTTATAGATCTTATAGTTAATACTGTTTGTTTTCCAGGCAGCTCTGATAAACTGCTTTGATGTTTTAATGTTATTGCTTATCCACGCTTCATTGTCTTCTTCAGTCTCATCCAGCATTCTTTTGTTACTCTGATCTCTCATCCTTTATTTATGTCTTTCATTTTCCCGTCTAGACCACATTCTTTGGCATTTTTCTGTATAGAATTTCAAAAACCATTCTCTTGACCAATCCTTTTACTTGCCTAAGTCTTCCTGTAGTAGCCCTATGCATGATGCTCTTTATGACATTCCAGGATTTTATGACATCTGCAAACATCACATAGCATTTTACAATTTTAGGTATATAGCATTTACATAACTACAAAGAAAATACTGGTTGGTCCCAAAGCAGATACTTTGCAAGCTGCTGCATCACACGATTGCTGTGTGGCTGTTGGCAACTCAAGGTGTACTGTTTTGATAGAAGTTTCTTTTTCTACACCATGAAGCTTTGGAACCCTCTGCCCTTTCTTGTCTTTCTCAATAATAATGACCTGGCACATTTGAAAAGACAGTTTTCTCTGTTCGTCCAAAATTCGTAAATATTATCCCTCTCTTTAACGTCTTTGCATTTCAGTTAAGGCCCAGCCTTGATGTGGACTTTTCTCCATAGCTAGAGCCTCCAACATAAAAAAAAAGAATGTGGCCATGTCCACCAGGCAGGACACCTATCATAAAATTTGGTGATGTGTTGGGTCTGTCCATGTTGGGAGAGTGTGTAGCTACTGAACAGTAAATGTTCAGTGTTTTTGTTAGTTGCATTGTGGGTTTGAGGAGTCTTGTGCAGAGTGTTGAAATGGTGCTTTTTATGTTTGAGTGATGGTTAGTGTCCAGAGCATAGACAGGAAAGAGTAAATTATATGTCCAGAGAGTGGTTTTGGTGGATGTATGTCTGGCAGGGTGGTTATTGCTATAGTGCTTGTTAGGCCATTTCAGTGTATATGTTGTGTTTACTGGGATTAGGGATTTGTGGGTTTAGGTTGTTGAAATATGAGGTAGGTGTAAATTTTTTGATACCTACTTTGGGTTTGGGTTTGGTTATGTAGTGGTGTGGTTGCTACAGAGAGCTGAGTGCCATATTTTTTGTGATGAGACTGTCTTTAGAGGATTTTTTTGTTTTGTTATGCAAGTGTGAATATTGCAGTTGCTAGGTAGCTGGAGATTGTTTTGAGTTTTCTGTTTTGTTAGGGTTTACTGCTTCATTATGTGTGCTTGTAAAAGGTTGGATGACTAGGCAAGTGAAATGTAATTTAGGGTGGTGGAGATGAATTGTTTGTAGGGGTTACTATAGGATTCTTTTTCTTGTCCAAAGTAGGCGATGGTAAGTGTTTTAAGGGTGTTTAGTTTGTTTATGGCCTTTTCTGTTGAAATATGTGGTGTGAGAAGTAAATGTCATGTGTGTATCATATGTGATACCCAGTATAGTTAGAGTTCTGGTAATGGTAACGCTGTGAAAGAAAAGTATTCTTTAGCAAGGCTGTATCATTGTCAGTGGATGGAAAGTAGCACAGTCTTATTCTCCAAGGAGAAGCTGAAGGAGTTCCATAAAAGTGTACCTGGGGTTATATAATAATATCAGTATATACTTTACCCAACCTTCCTGCTGGATCCCCTCTTGTGGGGCTCCCACTGTGCCCACACTCACACACAGTGTAATTTGTGTTTTTATGCTTCATTTCAGTAACGTTGATTTGATCACCATGGATGTTAATGAACTGATAAAGAGGGCCAAGCGTGCTTTGGATGGTTATATATCGTAAGTTGAATAAAGTATTTTGTAATAGGTAAATTTTTTCATATGTTTTGAATTTGTTTCTTTTTTGTTACTGTCTATCCCTTTGAATCCTTTGGGATATTCCAAACACAGTTCAATGTGTATAGTGGTGTATGTTGTAGCTGGAAAGAGATTTGTGTGCTTTAAATATGTTTGTTTAAGGGCTCAGACCACATGCTGATTACACCTGTTAGTGAAGAAAGATGTTGTTTGCACTTTTTCCACCTCATGTAACTGGGAGCGGAGTTGAAGGTAGTAGTGTAGATAGTAAAGTTACACTTGTTTCAGATTTGTATTCCATTATTCCCTCCCTGGTTCATCCCCCTCCTTTGAAAGAATGAGTAAGTAAAAAGGTCAAAAATTTTTCTCCATGAAATTATAGATTTGCTTGCAAAGTACGGAAAACATTCAACAGCATAAAATACACAAAAGCATCGTATACCTACCTTTGTTTTGGCATGTTGACTCCCTGAAAGTCACAGTAGATCTGAGCACTGATGTGCCTGGTGTGATTTTTATTGCTGCAGTGATAATGGTAGGCATGAGGGTTGTTTTTGTTTTTTTCCCTTATCTCTGTTTGTCACATTACATTGATTTCTCACACAGGCACAGAGTTAGTGATGAATGAGATTAATGATATCTACCCAACTAAACTTTGACATACTTTCTGCACATTTTTCATTTACTTACACAAAAATTTAATTTTCGGTGCTGTTATTGTTAAACATCATATGAATATATCTACCTTCATTTTGGCATGCTTTATGATGCAGTGATCTTTCCTTAACACAGTATAAGAATGATGCATGTATTTGTCATATTTTTGTTTGTTTCCAGCTCATTTTGTCACACTTTACACTGATTTCTTACAGAGGCACAGTATTGATGGTGAATGGTATTTACTTACCTCTACCTTTATGTAATTCCCATACTTTTTGCTTTAATTTACAGTACAACTTTTATATGATTTTTTGTATACCACAATTTTATGTATATATTCAGCACCGTGTTACTGATACTAGTGCTTATGCAGGGGCACTTATTGATACTCATGCTTATCCAGGGGCACTTATGAATACACAACCTAACAACACATTCTTACCCCACGTCCCAGCAAATTTTCTTTTTACACTTTTTTCTTACAGAGTACTTACTTGCATGTTATTGTCTTTGTTCCACTGTTATTTGTTCTTCTGGTGGTTCTGGTTCTAAAAAGTGTTGTGACTTACCTTCATTGGCCAATGGTTTGTCAAGGGCATGGGTACCACTCTCAGTTTGCTAGGGGTGGTGGTGGTGGCTTCTTATGCTGGCCTTCCTTATCTTTATGTAATACCACTTAACCCATTCTCTAAGTCATTTAAGTATTCACATTTTTCTCATTTTTCTCTACTTCCCTTGTTAGTGGATACATATAATTGTTCCTTGTATTAAGTTACGTTATCAAGCAATATGCATATTTTCCATGGGGTCTCTGTGCATATGACCTCAGGTCAATAGCCGTGCACTGTTAATGATGGCTTCAAAGATTATGAAGAGAGCAGAAATTTTTTTAGTACATTTTGGGTAATGGAAGAAATGTCTGTAGGCAACCGCTTTAGTGGGAGGAAAATTTGTCTTCACATGATGATGGAAGCAATCCTGTAAGGGTCATCAGATGACAATGGGAGCACTTGTTTCAGGGTCATCAGATGAAAATGGTGGCAGTTTAAGTTTTGAAGGAAGATTTGATTCTCTTGCCTCTTTGCACCTCAAATTTTTATGACTTTAAGACAACTCAGAATTAGTTAGAGGAGAAAATGTCTGAGATCAAGGATGAATGATCACCTCTTGATGCATCTTTTATTTCTATTGACATTAAATTGACTCACTCACTCTTTAAATCTCATTACCATATAGTTTTATTATTCTGTCATATTGTATATAATGCACCTTATTAAAGACAGATTTGACATACACCACCTTACTGTTTGACATGACTGATGCAATGTCTCCTCTTGTAGCTCTTGCAGGTTGAACCACTATAATCTGGAATTCCGTGTTTCCAGAAATATCTATGGTTTGGAGAGTTACAGTAGGGAATCAGTTGGTTTCATTATGAATAGAGGGCTCATGACCAAAGCCCAAAAATGTAGACAAAAAAAGCTTGCTAACTTTCAGGCCACAAATAAACATGCACTGTATAATTTTAAATAAAAAAGCGTTGTGTGTTGAGGTAGGATATGGGAAAATTATAGTAAAAAATTAATGCTCAGGGTTTTCATAAATGTATAGTACACTCTCAGCCACCACTATTCATTGTTTCATTAATTAGTATTTATTATATGTGGAGTCTATGAAAATGTAAACTAGGTAATGTAGACATGAAAAAGAAATAAGAATTTCAAAAGCTGTGGGTGATTGCTCGTAAGCAGTGAAGGTAAGATGGTTGATTCACTTGAACATATAATAATAGTACAACTTTCATTTTTTTCCGTAGTATTGCTTTATTCACTTGAGCATACAGTGATAAAACAACATGCATTTTTGTGCTGTAGTATTGCTTGATAACTACCTTAAACCCCCAACATTTTTGAGTGGAAAGTGCACACAGTTTTCCCTAATTAGCTGAGTATGGGAGACACCAGTCTTTATGGAAAGTGTGCATGATCTGTCTCTGATATTGAGCCTACCACATTTTTTAGCAGAGTTCTAATTAGTGACTTATTCAGAAATGGATATTCAAGCAGTTTGTCATAGGTACATATCTCTGTTTCTTCACTTATGTAATGTCTTAGTTTCTCACTAATAGTGGCACTGCCAGATTTTTAGCAGTGTATTTTGATGTACTGTACAAATTAATACTTTATTTTTAGTGAACTCGAACAACTTTATTTTTAGTGAACTCGAACATATCAGGAAAGACGTAAGATCTTTACACAAGAGTTTCTAAAAACATGTGTCTGCTTTATCATAAATTTTTGCAGAACTTCATGTTTTCCTTTGATATCAAATCCAGCTCATTTGTAGTTAATAACAATGATAATTTTTGCTCAAAAAATTAACAGGCCAATCCATGAGTGACATTGGGAGTTGAATTTAAGAGATGTTGGGGTAGGCATTGAGGAGGTAGCCTCAACACCACTGCTTGTCATTTCTTTGCTGTACCACTGCCTCTATCAATGGGCTTTTATAATTGGTTGTTTATTTGTTGCACAGTACTTCCAGTATTTTTTTTGTTCACCTCAAATATGATAGAATCAATATAGGATTGGTGGAATGCTTGTATAGTGCCATCATATGAAGGCAAGGGGACAAAAGTGAATGTTTGAATAACAGAGATATAAGTTTGCTGAGTGTATCTGGGAAGTTGTATGAGAGAATGGTATGTGAGCAGGTGGTGGTATGTACAGAGCTTAAGACTGTAGATGGCCAATAAGACTTCAGGAGTGGAAAATGAAATGTTGATAAGGTGTTAGTTTTCAAGAATTTGTTTTAGAAATAACAAGAGAAACTGAAGGATTTGTATATGGTATTTATGGATCTGGAGAGTGTGTGGTAGGGTTAATAATGATGCTTTATGGAAGGCGTTATGAACATATGGTGTGGGAGGAAAGCTATAAGAACAAGTGGAAAGTTAGTGTCAAGAAAGTGCATATGGGAAGAGTTGGGTAAGTGGTTCCAGATGACAGTGGGTCTGTTATAGGGGTTGTTATGTTGACAATGCTGTTTAGCCTTTTTATGGATGGTGTGTTCAATGAGGTGACTGTGAGCATCTTTGGGGAGAGAGGAAAGTCTGCAATCTTTTGTGGTCCAGGGAGGTGGGTCATTTTGCTGTTTGCTGATGACATGGCACTGGTGGCAGTGAGAAACTGCAGAAGCTGGTTTCTTAGTTTAGGATAGTGTTTGAAAGGAGAAAGTTGAGAGGAAATTGGAATAAATGTTAGGTTATTAGGTTTAGCAGAAGTGAGAGACATGTTGGTTGTAGCATGAATTTGAATGGATAGGTCCCATTAGAAGCAAAGTGTTTTAAATGCTTAGGTGTGGATATGACAGCAAAAGGCCATCAGAGCTGAAGTGAGCCATAGGGTAGGTGAGGAAGCTAAGATCCTGGGCACATTGAGGAATTTTATGGAAAGAGAGGACACAGATGGATATGTATGATGGTGATGCTTGGATGTAAAGCATGGGCCTCAAGGGTCAGAGAGATGTTTGGTATTAAGAAGAGGAATGTTTGAGAGAGATGAAAAAGGCGTGCTGAAATGGTTAGGATGTAAGAGAACATGAGTGAAAGAGAGGCTAACTAAGATATACATGTTGGAAATGGAAAACAAGAAGAGGGGGAACTGAGGCAGAGGAGAAAGGATAGAGTGATAGATGCTTTGAGTGATCAAGGCCTGACATGGAATAAATGGATCTTCCTTTCGGACCACATTCCTAGAGAAACTTACTGATGATATGTTTGGGTACTTTGAAGAAATGGCTTATCATTTACTATGTCCCATTTTGTTCCTATATCATGTATCAGTCATGTCTTATAGTTCCATGAGATGGAGCTTCATTCAGCCAGTTAAGAGAACTATAAAAAAAAAGATTATGAATACATGACTTAGAATAGATAGATAGATAGGTAAATGGTTACTTTGTCATTGATTTTTTAGGAATTAGGTAACTTCTGGGAGGCTCATGCCTTGATCCACTGAAGAGCCTGAGTAATTTCCTGTTTTGCCAATAGATCTCTAATTATTAGAAAAATGGTGAGACAAAATATCGAAGGAAAACTTGGAATGAGGATCGAATAGTATTTGACCTACAGAAAATTCGTAGTGATTGCAAATGAAACCACATCTGATGAAGATATGCTTTTAGGTGTACTACTAGGAACATGATTAGCTTCATTACTACTGTATTTGTAATCTTGATGTCAAGAATAGACAAGGATATAAGGGAGAGCATAGGCAGGGACAGTATAGGCTGGTGATGTGTGGGTGATGTGAAAGTGAGCGGTAAAGAATACCAAGAAAATTTTCAGAAAGAACTGGATATTATGTATAAGTGAGTGGAGGTGGACTTCATAGAATCTAATGAGGAGAGATTTTAGTGAATAACTAATGAAACGATTAAGCACATACCAGCACCTTCCTACAAAGGCCCTGCAGGGAACAAGAAAAGGTTGAAGGAAATGTCAAAAACTTGGAAATTACTGTGAATGAAAAACTTGAATTTGAAAAGCACATTTGGCTTTCAAACCAAATAATAAGTGGTATAGGGGAGAAAGAATACTTCCCACGCATTCCTCACGTCTCGTAGAAGGCGATTAATGGGGATGGGAGTGGGGGGCTGGAAACCCTCCCCTCCTTGTATTTTAACTTTCTAAAAGGGGAAACAGAAGAAGGAGTCATGCGGGGAGTGCTCATCCT
>JAUUDZ010014811.1:0-11465 GCA_032361705.1 Panulirus versicolor | reverse complement strand
AGGACGCGCCAGTGTCACCAGCACCAAAGATTGTCACCAGATCTCATCAGTGTGATCAGGACTCATCAGTGTGACCAGCACCCAACAGTGTCACCAACAACCACCAGTGTCATCAGGACTCACTAGTATCAGAAAAACCCACTAGTGTCATCAGGACACAAAAGTGTCACCAGTATAAACATCACTCATCAGTGTCACCAGGACTCACCAATGTCACCAGCACCGACTATTGTCATCATGAATTAAAAGTGTAGCTACCACCGACCAGAGTCACCAGCACCCACCACTGTAATCAGTACTCACTAGTTTCAGCAGAACCTATCAGTGTCAAAAGCATCGACCAGTGTCATCAGGACTCATCTGTGTCAACAGCACCCACCAGTGTCACAAGCACCCAACAGTGTCATCAAGACTTACCAGCGTCACCAACACCCAAAATTGTCACCAGAACACATCGCTGTTATCTGGACTCATCATTGTCACCGGCAACCAATAGTATGAACATCACCCATCAGAATCACCAGGACTCAACAGTGTCACCAGCACCCACCAGTGTCATCATAACTCACCACTGTAACCAGCAACGACCAGAGTCACCAGCACCCACTACTGGAATCAGGACTCACTAGTGTCACCACCTCCTATCAGTGTCAAAAGCACCGACAAGTGTCATCAGGACTCATCAGTGTCACCAGTACCCACCAATGTCACAAGCACCCACCAGTGCCATCAGGACTCATCATTAGCGCCAGTATCCAGAATTGTCACCAGCACCCACCAGTTTCATCAGGAAAAATCAGTGCCACCAGCACCGACAAGTGTCACTAGAACACAACAGAATGATCAGGGTTCATTAGTGTCAACAGCAACCACCAGTTGTACCAGCACCCACCAGTGTCATCAGGACTCACCACTGTCACCAGCACCAGAGAGTGTCATCAGGACTCACCAGTGACAACAGCACCCACCAGTGTTACCAGCACCCACCAGTGTCATCATCAAGAATCATCATTGTGACCAGCACCCACTAGTGTCATCAGGAAGCACCAGTATCACCAGCACCCATCAGTGTCATCAGGACTCATCACTATTACCAGCACCCACCAGTGTCACCAGCACCCAACAGTTTCAGCAGAACAAACCAGGATGATTAAGAATCATCAGTGCCGCCAGCATCAACCTGACCATAACGAACCAGTGTCATCAGGTTTCACCAGTGTCACCAGCACCAACCTAGTGTCATCAGGATTCATCTGTATTACCAGCACCCACCAGTGTCGCCAGCACACACCAGTGTCATCAGGACTCACTAGTGTCACCAACACCCACCAGTGTCGCCAGCACCCTACAATGTCATCAGGACTCACCAGTGTCACCAGTATCCAAGATTGTCACCAGCACCCACCAGTGTCACCAGAACACCCCAGTGTGATCAGGACTCATTAGTGTCACCAGCAACCACAAGTTGTACCAGCACCCATCAGTGTCATCAGGACTCACCACTTACACCAGCACCCACCAGTGTCATCAGAACTCACCAGTGTCACCAGCACCCTCCAGTGTCATCAAGACTCATCATTATTACAATTACCCACCAGTATTACAAGCACTCACCAGTGTCATCAGGACTCATCATTATTACCATCACCCACAAGTGTTACAAACACCCACCAGTCTCAACATCACTCATCATTATCACTAGGACTCAACAGTGTCAAATGCACCCACCACTGTCATCATGACTCACAAGTGTAACTAACACCGACCAGAGTCACCAGCACCCACCACTGTAATCAGGACTCACTAGAGTCAGCAGCACCTATCAGTGTCAAAAGCATCGACCGGTGTCATCAGGACTTATCAGTGTCAACAGCAATCACCAGTGTCACAAGCACCCATCAGTGTCATCAGAACTCACAAATGTCATCAGCACCCAAAATAGTCAACAGAACACATCATTGTGATCAGGTCTCATCATTGTCACCACCACCCACCGGCATCAACATCACCCATCAGTGTCACCAGGACTCAACAGAGTCACCAGCACCCAAAAGTGTCATCATGACTCACAAGTGTAACCAGCGCCGAACAGAGTCACCAGCGCTCACCACTGGAATCAGACCCCACCAGTGTCACCACCCCATCAGTGTCAAAAGCACCCACGAGTGTCATTAGGACTCATCAGTGTCACCAGCTCCCACCAGTGTCACCAACCCCCACCAGTGTATCAGGACAAACCAACGTCACCAGCACCCTCGAGTGTCATCAGGAAGCACCAGTGTCTCCAGCACTCCCCAGAGTCATCAGGACTCATCAATATCACCAGCACCCACCAGTGTCACCAGCACCCAACGGTGTCAACAGAATAAACTAGTGTGATCAAGACTCATCAGTGCCGCCAGCATCAACCTTACCAGCACGAACCAGTGTCATTAGGTTTCACCAATGTCACCAGCACCAAACTAGTGACATCAGGACTCACCTGTATCACCAGCACCCACCAGTGTTACCAGCACGCACCAATGTCATCAGGACTCACTAGTGTCACCAACACTTACCAGTGTCACTAGCACCCTCCAATGTCATCAGGACGCCAGCGTCACCAGCATCCAAGATTGTCGCCAGAAAACATCAGTGTGATCAGGACTCATCAGTGCCACCAGCACCAACCAGTATCAACATCCCCCATCAGTGTCACCAAGATTCAACAGTGTCAACAGCATCCACCAGTGTCATCATGACTCACCAGTGTAACCAGCACCGACCAGTGTCACCAGCACTGGAATCAGGACTCACTAGTGTCAACACTTCCTATCAGTGTCAAAAGCAACGACCAGTGTCGTCAGGAATCATCAGTGCCACCAGTACCCACCAGTGTCACCAGAACACACTAGTGTGATCAGGACTCATTAGTGTCACCAGCAACCACAAGTTGTACCAGCACTCATCAGTGTCATCAGGACTCACCACTTACACCAGCACCCACCAGTGTCATCAGGACTCATTAGTGTCACCACCACCTATCAGTTTCAAAAGCACCGACCATTGTCATCAGAACTCATTAGTGTCACCAGCACCACCAGTGTCACAAGCATCCACCAGTGTCATCATGACTCACAAGTGTAACCAACTCCGACCAGAGTCACCAGCGACCACAACGGTAATCAGGACTGACTAGTGTCAGCAGCATTCATCAGCGTTAAGAGAATCGACCAGTGTCATCAGGACTCATCGGTGACAACAGCACCACCAATGTCACAAGCGCCCAACAGTGTCTTATGGACCCGTGTCATCAGCACCCAAAATTGTCACCAGAACACATCAGTGTGATCAGGACTCATCATTGTCACCAGCACCAACCAGTATCAACATCACTCTTCAGTGTCACCAGGACACAACAGTGTCAACAGCACCCACCAGTGTCATTATGACTCACCAGTGTAACCAACACCGACCAGAGTCACCAACACCCACCACTGGAATCAGGACTCACTAGTGTCACCACCTTATATCAGTGTCAAAACCAATGACCACTGTCATCAGGACTCATCAGTGTTACTAACACCCAACAGTGTCATCAGGACTCATCAGTGTCACCAGCACCCGCCAGTGCTCATCAAGACTAAACATTGTCAGAGGCACCTATAAGTGTCACCAGAACCAACCAGTGTAATCAGGACTCACCAGTGTCATCAAGACTCATCACTATTAACAGCACCCACCAGTGTCACCAACACCCAACAGTGTCAACAGAACAAACCACCCACCAGTGTCATCAGGACTCATCACTATTACCAGCACCCACCAGTGTCACCAACACCTAACAGCGTCAACAGAACAAACCAGTGTGATCAGGACTCATCAATGTTGCCAGCATCAACCTCACCAGCACGAACCAGTGTCATCAGGGTTAACCTGTGTCACCAGCACCAACCCAGTGTCATCAGGACTCATGTGTATTACCAGCACGCAATAGTGTCGCCAACACACACTAGTGTCATCAGGACTCACTAGAGTCACCAACACTCACAAGTGTCACCAGCATTCTTCAATGTCATCATGACTCACCAATGTCACCAGCACCCAAGATTGTCACCAGAACACATCAGTGTGATCAGGACTCATCAGTCTCACCAGCACCCACCAGTATCAACATCACCCATCAGTGTCACCAGGATTCAACAGTGTCACCAGCACCCACCAGTGTTATCATGACTCACCACAGTAACCAGCACCAAGTGTCAACAGCAGCCACCACTGTATTCAGGACTCACTAGTGTCACCACCACCTATTAGTTTCAAAAGCACCAACCAGTGTCATCGGGACTCATTCGTGTCACCAGCACCCACCAATGTCACAATCATCCAACAGTGTCATCAGGACTAACCAGTGTCACAAGCAATCAGGATTGTCACCAGAACACATCAGTGTGATCAGGACTCATCGGTGTCACTAGCAACCACCAGTATAAACATCACCCATCATTGTCAACAGAATTCACCAGTGTCACCAGCACCCACCAGTGTCATCAAGACTCACAAGTGTAAACAGCACAGACCAGAGTCACCAGCACCCACCACTGTAATCGGTATTCACTAGTTTCAACAAAACTTATAAGTGTCAAGAGCACCGACCAGTGTCATCAGGACTCATCAGTGTTACCGGCACCCACCGGTGTCATCAGGACTCATCAGTGTCGCCAGCACCAAGAAGTGTCACTGGCACCGATCATTGTCATTAGGACTCATCAGTGCCACCAGTACCCACCAGTATCACCAGACCATACCAGTGTGATCAGGACTCATTAGTGTCACCAGCAGCCAAAATTTTTACCTGCACCCACCAATGTCATCAGGGCTCACCACTAACACCAGCACCCACCAGTATCATCAGGACTCACCAGTGTCACCAGCACCCACCAGTGTCAACAAGACTCGTTAGTATTACCATTACCCACCAGTGTTACCAGCACCCACCAGTGTCATCAGGACTCATCAATATTACCCATCACCCACCAGTGTTACCAGCACCCACGAGTATCAACATCACCCATCATTATCACCAAGATTCAGCAGTGTTTCCAGCACCCACCACTGTCATCATGACTCGCAAGTGTAACACTGACCAGAGTCACCAGCACCCACCACTGTAATCAGGACTCCCTAGAGTCAGCAGCACCTATCAGTGTCAAAAGCATCAACCAGTGACATCAGGATTCATCAGTGTCAACAGCACCCACCAGTGTCACAAGCACCCACCCGTGTCATCAGGACTCACCAGTGTCACCAGCACCCAAAAATTGGCACCAGAACACATCAGTGTGATCAGAACTCATCATTGTCATCAGCACCCACCAGTATCAACATCACCCATCAGTGTCACCATGACTCAACAGTGTCACCAGCACCCAAAAGTTTCATCATGAATCACCAGTGTAACCAGCACCGACCAGAGTCACCAGTACCCACCACTGGAATCAGGAGTCACTAGTATCACCACCTCCTATCAGTGTCAAAATCACCGACCAGTGTTATCAGGACTCATCCGTGTCACCAGCGCCCACCAGTGTCACCAGCACCCACCAGTGTCATCAGGACTCACCAGTGTCGCCAGCACCCAAAATTGTCACCAGCACCGACCAGTGTCATCATGACTCATCAGTGCCACCAGTACCCACCAGTGACACCAGAACCTGTTATAACAGTGTGATCAGGACCCATTAGTGTCACCGGCAACCACCAGTTGTACTAGCACCCACCATTGTCATCAGGACTCACCACTGTCACAAGCACCAACCAGTGTCGTCAGGACTCACCAGTGTCACCAGCACCCACCAGTTTCATCAAGACTCACCAGTATTACCATTACCCACTTGTGTTACCAACACCCACCAGTGTCATCAGGACTCACTAGTGTCACCAACACCTACCAGTGTCACCAGCACCCTCCAATGTCATCAGACTCGCTAGCGTCCCCAACATCCAAGATTCTCACCAGAACACATCAGTGTGATCAGGACTTATCAGTGTCACCAGCACCCACCAGTATCAACATCCACCATCAGTGTCAACAGGATTCAACAGTGTCAACACCACCCACCAGTGTCATCATGACTCACCAGTGTAACCAGCACCCACCACTGTAATCAGGACTCACTAGTGTCACCACCACATATCAGTTTCAAAAGCAACGACCAGTGTCATCAGGACTCATTAGTGTCACCAGCACCAACAGTATCACAAGTACCCACCAATGTTATCATGACTCACAAGTGTAACCAACACCGACAAGAGTCACCAGCATCCACCACTGTAACCAGGACTCACTAGTGTCAGCAGCATTTATCTCTGTCAAAAGAATAGACCAGTGTCATCAGGACTCATCAGTGTCAACAGCATCCACCAGTATCACCAACACCCAAAAATATCACCAGAACACTTCAGTGTGATCAGGACTCTTCATTGTCAGCAGCACCCACCAGTATCATCTTCACCCTTCAGTGTCACCAGGACTCAACAGTGTCACCAGCACCCGCCAGTGTTATCATGCTCACCAGTGTAACCAATACCGACCAGAGTCACCAGCACCCACCACTGGAATTAGGACTCACTAGTATTACCACCTCCTATCAGTGTCAAAAGCACCGACCAGTGTCATCAGGACTCATCAGTGTCACCAGCGCCTACCGGTGTCACCAGCACCCACAAGTGTCATTAGTACTCATCAATGTCACCAGCACCCACTGGTGTTCATCAGGACTAAACAGTGTCACAGGCATCCACAAATGTCACCAGAACCGACCAGTGTCATCAGGACTCACCAGTGTCACCAGCACCCACCAGTGTCATCAGGACCCACCAGTGTCACCAGCACCCATCAGTGTCATTAAGACTCTTAAGTATTACCATTACCCAACCGTGTTACCAGCACCCACCAGTGTCATCAGGACTCACCAGTGTCACCAGCACCCACCAGTGTCATCAAGACTCTTAAGTATTACCATTACCCAACAGTGTTACCAGCACCCACCAGTGTCATCAGGACTCATCATTGTCACCAGCACCCACTATCTTCACCAGGACTCACCAGTGTCACCAGCACCCACCAGTGTCTTCAGGACTCATCACTATTACCAGAACCCACCAGTGTCATCAGCACCCAACAGTGTCAACAGAACAAACCAGTGTGATCAGGACTCATCAGTGTCACCAGCATCAACCTCACCAACACGAACCAGTGTCATCAGGGTTCAGTAGTGTCACCAGTACCAACCCAATGTCATCAGAACTCATCAATATTACCAGCATCCAACAGTGTCACCAGCACCTAACAGTGTCAACAGAAGAAAATCAGTGTGATCAGGACTCATCAGTGTCACCAGTAACAATCTCACCAGCACAAACCAATGTCATCAGGATTTACTAGTGTTCCAGCACCAACCCAATGTTATCAAGACTCATCAGTATTTCCAGTACACACCGGTGTCACCAGCACCCACCAGTGTCATAAGGTCTCATCAACATTACCAGCAGCCAACAGTGTCACCATCACCAACCAGTGTCATCAGGACTCTCCAGTGTCACCAGCACACACCAGTGCCACCAGCACCCAACAGTATCATCAGGACTCATCATGGTCACCAGCAGCAACCAATATCATAATGACTAACTAATGTCACAAGCTCCAACCAGTGTAACCATAACACACCAGTGTGATAATGGCTCACCAGTGTCACCAGCAACCAACAGTGTCACCAGCAACCACTAGTGTCATCATGACTCACCAGTGTCACAAGAACCCACCAGTGTCATCAGTACACAGAAGTGTCACCAGCACCAACCAGTGTCATCAGGAATCATCAATATTACCAGCACCCACCAATGTCATCAGCACCCACCAATATCATCAGGACTCATCATTGTCACCAACACCAACCTCAACGGCACCCACTAGTTTCATCACGATCGACCAGTCCTATCAGCAACCGCCAGTGTCATCAGGACTCATCAGTATTACCAGCAACCACCGGAATCATCAGCTCCCACCAGAGTCATCACTACTCACCAGTGTCACCAGCAGGCAAGATTGTCGCCAGAAAACATCAGTGTGATCAGGACTCATCAGTGTCACTAGCAACCACTAGTATAGACATCACCCATCAGTGTCACCAGGAATCACCAGTGTCACCAGCACCCACCACTGTCATCATGACTCACGTGTAACCAGCACCGACCAGAGTCACCAGCAACCACCACTGTAATCAGTACTCACTAGTTTCAGCAGTATATTTAAGTGTCAAAAGCACCTACAAGTGTCATCAGGACTCATCAGTGTTACCAGCACCAAGAAATGTCACTGGCACCGACCAGTGTCATCATGACTTATCAGTGCCATCAGTACCCACCAATGTCACCAGAACACACCAGTGTGATCAGGACTCATTAGTGTCATCAGCACCCACAAGTTTCACCAGCACCCACCAGTGTCATCAAGACTCACCAATGACACCAGCACCCACTAGTGTCATCAGGACTCACCAGTGTCTCCAGCACCCACCAGTGTCATTAAGACTCATCAGTATTACTATTACCCAACAGTGTTACCAGCACCCACCAGTGTCATCAGAACTCATCAGTATTGCCATCACTCATCAGTGTCACCAGCACCCACCAGTATCAACATCATTCATCATTATCACCAGAACTTAATAGTGTCACCACACCCATCACTGTCATCATGACTCACAAGTGTAACCAACACCGACCAGAGTCACCAGTACCCACTACTGAAATCAGGATTCACTTGTGTCAGCAGGACCTATCAGTATCAAAAGCATCGACTAGTGTCATCAGGACTCATCTATATCAACAGCACCCACCAGTGTCACAAGCACCCACCAGTGTCATCAGGACTCACCAGTGTCACCAGTACCCAGGATTGTCACCAGAACACATTAGTGTGATGAGGACTCATCATTGTCACCAACGACCACCAGTATCAATATCACCCATAAGTGTCAGCAGGACTCAACAGTGTCACTAGCACCCACCAGTATCATCATGACTCACCAGAGCAACCAGCACCGACTAAAGTCACCAGCACCCATCACTGGGATCATGACTAGTGTTACCACCTCCTATCAATGTCAAATGCACCGACCAGTGTCATCAAGACTCATCAAAGTCACCGGCGCCCACCAGTGTCACCAGCACCCACCCGTGTCATCATGACTCATTAGTGTCGCCAGCACCCAGAATTATCACCAACACCCACCAGTTTCATCAGGACTCATCAGTGCCATCAGTGCCACCAGTACCCATCAGTGTTACCTGAACACAACAGAGTGATCAAGACTCATTAGTGTCACAAGCAACCACCAGTTGTACTATCATCCACCAGTGTCAACAGGACTCACCGCTGTCACCAGCACCAACCAATGACATCAGGACTCACCAGTGCCACCAGCGCCCACCAGTGTCATCAAGATGAATCAGTATTACCATTACCCACCAGTATCACCAGAACCCACCAGTGTCATCAGGACTCATAATTGTCACCAGCACCCACTAGTGTCATCAGGAAGCACCAGTGTCACCAGCACCCACCAGTTCCATCAAGACTCATCACTATTACCAGCACATACCAGTGTCACCAGCACCCAACAGTGTCAACAAAACAAACCAGTGTGATCATGACTCATCAGTATCGCCAGCATCAACCTCACCAGCACGAGCCAGTGTTATCAAGACTCACCAGTGTCAACAGCACCAACCTAGTGTCATCAGGACTCATCTGTTTTACCAGCACCAACCATTGTCACCAGCACACACCAGTGTCATCAGGACTCACTAGTGTCACCAACACCCACCAGTGTCACCAGCACCCTCCAATGTCATCAGGACTCGCCAGTGTCACCAGCACCCAAGATTGTCACCAGAACACATCAGTGTGACGAGGAATCATCAGTCTCACCAGCACACACCAGTATCAACATCACCCACCAGTGTCACCAGGATTCAACAGTGTCACCAGCACCCACCAACGTCATCATGACTCACCAGTGTAACCAGCACCAACTAGTGTCACCAACACCCACCACTGTAATCAGGACTCACTAGTGTCACCACCACCTATCAATTTCTAAAGCACTGACCAGTGTCATCAGGACTCATCAGTGTCACCAGCACCCACGAGTGTCATCAGGACCCACCACTGACACCAGCACCCACCAGTGTCATCAGGACTAACTAGAGTCACCAGCACCCACCAATGTCGTTTAGACTCATCAGTATTACTATTACCCATCAGTGTTACCAGCATCCACCAGTGTAATCAGGACTCATCAGTATTGCCATCACCCACCGGTGTCAACATCACCCATCATTATCACCAGGACTCAACAGTCACCCGCATCCACCACTGTCATCATTACTCACAAGTGTAACCAACACCGACCAGGGTCACCAGCACCCACCATTGGGATCAGGACTCACTAGTGTCAGCAGCACCTATCAGTGTCAAAAGCAACGACCTGTGTCATCAGGACTCATCTGTGTCAACAGCACCCACCAGTGTCACAAGCACCCAACAGTGTCATCAGGACTCACCAGTGTCACCATTACCCAAAATTGTCACCAGAACGCTTCAGTGTGATCAGGACTCATCATCGTCACCAGCACCGACCAGTATAAAATTCACCCATCAGAGTCACCAGGACTCAACAGTGTCACCAGCACCCACCAGTGCCATCATGACTCACCACTGTAACCAGCACCGACCAGAGTCACCAGCACCCACTACTGGAATCAGGACTCACTAGTGTCAATACCTCCTATCAGTGTCAAAAGCACCACGAGTGTAATCGGGACTCATCAGTTTCACCAGCGCCCATCAGTGTCACCAGCACCCACCAGTGCCATCAGGATACGTCAGTGCCACCAGTACCCACCGATGTCACCAGAAAAGAACAGTGTGATCAAGACTCATTAGTGTCGCCAGCAAGCACCAGTTGTATTAGCACCCACTAGTGTCATAAGGACTCACCACTGCCACCAGCACCAACCAGTTTCGTCAGGACTCATCAGTGTCACCAGTACCCACCAGTAGCATGAAGATTCATCAGTATTACCTTTACCCAACAGTGTTACCAGGTCTCACCAGTGTCACCAGGACTCATCATTGTCATCAGTACCCACTAGTGTCATCAGGAAGCACCAGATTAGGACTCATCACTGTTACCAGCACCCACCAGTGTCACCAGCATGACACTGTCAACAGAACAAACCAGTGCGATCAGAACTCATAAGTGTCTCCAGCATCAGCCTCACCAGCAAGAACCAGTGTCATCAGGATTCACCAGTGTCAACAGCACCAACCTAGTGTCATCAGGACTCATCTGTATTACCAGCACCCACCAGTGTCACCAGCACACACCAGTGTCATCAGGACTCACTAGTGTCACCAA
>JAUUDZ010014800.1:0-11465 GCA_032361705.1 Panulirus versicolor | reverse complement strand
AGGTACCTGGTACTGATGGTGGTTGTGACAAATGAGGGACCTGGTACTGATGGTTGTTGTTGTAGCAGATGAGGTACCTGGTACTGATGGTTGTTGTTGTGACAGATGAGGTACCTGGTACTGATGGTTGTTGTTGTGAAAGATGAGGTACCTGGCACTGATGGTTATTTTGTGGCAGATGAGGTACCTGGTACTGATGGTTATTGTTGTGACAGATGAGGCACCTGGTACTGATGGTTGTTGTTGAGGCAGGTGAGGTGCCTGGTACTGATGGTTGTTGTGGCAGATGAGGTACCTAGTAGATGGTTGATGTTGTGGCAGATGAGGTACCTTGTACTGATGGTTGTTGTGGCAGATGAGGTACCTGGTACTGATAGTTGTTGTGGCAGGTGAGGTACCTGGTACTGATGGTTGTTGTGGCATATGAGATACCTAGTACTGATGGTTGTTGTTGTGGCAGATGAGGTACCTGGTATTGATGGTTGTTGTTGTGGCAGGTGAGGTACCTGGTACTGATGGTTGTTGTGGCAGATGAGGTACCTTTTACAGTTGATTGTTGTTGAGGCAGATGAGGTACTTGGTACAGATGGTTGTTCTTGTGGCAGATGAAGTACCTGGTACTAATGGTTGTTGTTGCAGAGGTATCTGGTACCGACGGTTGTTGTTCTGGCAGGTGACATACCTGGTACTGATGGTTGTTGTGGCAAAAGAGGTACCTGGTACTGATGGTTGTTATTTTGGCAGGTGAGGTACCTGGTAGTGATGGTTGTTGGGCAGATGAGGTACCTAGTACTTACTAATGGTTGTTGTAGCAAGTGAAGTACCTGGTACTGACGGTTGTGGTTGTGACAGGTGAGGTATCTGGTACTGATGGTTGTTGCTATGGCCGATGAAGTACTTGGTACTGATGGTTGTTGCTGTGGCTGGTGAGGTACCTGGTATTGATGCTTGTGGCAGATTAGGTACCTGGTACTGATGGTTGTTGTTGGGCAGATAGGGAACCAGGTACTGATGGTTGTTGTGGCAGATGAGTACCTGGTACTGGTGGTTGTTGTGGCAAGTGAGGTACCTGGTACTGACGATTGTTGTGGCAGATGAGGTACCTGGTACCGATGGTTGTTGTTGTGGCAGATGAGGTACCTAGTACTAATGGTTGTTGTAGCAAGTACTTGGTACTGACGGTTGTGGTTGTGGCAGGTGAGGTACCTGGTACTGGCGGTTGTTGTTGTGGCAGGTGAGGTACCTGGTACTGATTGTTGTTGTGGTAGATGAGGTACCTGGTCCTGATGGTTGTTGTTGTGGCAGATGAGGTACCTAGTACTAATGGTTGTTGTTGTAGCACGTGAAGAACCTGGTACTGACGGTTGTGGTTGTGGCAGGTGGGGTACCTGGTACTGATGGTTGTTGTTGTCTCAGATGAGGTACCTGGTACTGATGGTGGTTGTTGCGGCAGATTAGGTACCTGGTACTGATGTCGTTGTGGCAGGTAAGGTACCTGGTAGTGATGGTTGTTGATATAACTTAAGGTACCTGGTAGTGATGGTTATTGTTGTGGATGTACCTGGTGCGGATGGTTGTTGTTGTGGCAGTTGATGTACCTGGTACTGATGGTTATTGTTATAGCAGATGAGGTACTTGGTAGATATTTATTGTTGTGGCAGATGAGGTACCTGGTACTGATGGTTGTTGTTGTGGCAGGTGAGGTACCTGATGCTAATAGTTGTTTTTGTGCCAGATGAGCTACCTAGTACTGAGTTTTTGTGGCAGATGAGGTTCCTGGTACTGATGGTTTTTGTTGTGACAGATGAGGTACCTGGTACTGACGGTTGTTGTTGGTGAGGTACCTGGTACTGATGGTTGTTGTGGCAAATGAGGTAACTGGTACTGAGGGTTGTTGTGGCAGATGAGGTACCTGGTACTGACGGTTGCTGTTGTGGCAGGCGAGGTGCCCGGTACTGATGGTTGTCGTTTTGGCGGGTGAGGTACCTGATACTGATGGTTATTGTTTTGGTAGGTGAGGTTCCTGGTACTAATGGTTGTTCTTGTTGCACGTGAGATACTGGGTACTGACGGTTGTTGTTGTGGCAGGTGAAGAACCTGGTGCAGATGGTTGTTGTTTTAGCAGGTGAGGTAACCGGTACTGATGGTTGTTACTGTGGTGGGTGAGGTACCTAGTACTGATGATTCTTGTTGTAGCAGGTGAGGTAACTGGTACTGATGGTTGCTGTTGAGGCAGATGAGGTACCTGGTACTGATTGTTGTTGTTTTGGCAGGTGAGGTACCCGGTGCCGATAGTTATTGTTGTGGCAGATGAGGTAACTGGTATTGACGGTTGTTGTTGTGGCAGATGAGGTATCTGGTACTGATAGTTGTTGATGTGGCAGGTGAGGTACCTGATGCTGATGGTTGTTGTACCAGATGAGGTACCTGGTACTGATGGTTGTTGTTGCAGGTGAAGTACTGTGGCAAATGAGGTAACTGGTACTGAGGACTGTTGTTGTGGTAGATGAGGCACCTGGTACTGATGGTTGTTGTTGTAGCAGGTGAAGTACCTGATACTGACGATTACTGTTGTGACAGGCGAGGTACTTGGTACTGATGGTTATTGTTTTGGCAGGTGAGGTACCTGATACTGATGGCTGTTGTTGTACTACAGCAGGTGAAGTACCTGATACTGACGGTTGATGTTGTGACAGGCGAGGTACCTGGTACTGATGGTTAGTTTTGGTAGGTGAGATACCTGGTACTAATGGTTGTTGTTGTAGCAGGTGAGGTACCTGTTACTGACGGCTGTGGTTGTGTCAGGTGAGATACCTGGTAAGGATGGTTATTGTTTTGGCAGATGAGGTACCTGCTACTGACATTTGTTGTAGCAAGTGAGGTACCTGGTGCTGACGGTTGTTGCGGCAAATGAGGTACCTGGTACTGATGGTTGTTGTCGTGGCAGATGAGGTACCTGTTAGTGATGGTTGTTGCTGAGGCAGATGAGGTACCTGGTACTGATGGTTATTGTTTTGGTAGATGAGGTACCTGGTACTTACGGTTGTTGTAGCAAATGAGGTACCTGGTACTGACGGTTGTTGTTGCGGTAGGTGAGGTACCTAGTACTGACAGTTGATGCTGTGGCAGATGAGGTACCTGGAACTGATGGTTGTTGTAGTTTTCGCAGGTGAGGTACCTGATACTTATGGCTGTTGTTTTGGTAGGCGAGATCCCTGGTACTAATGGTTGTTGTAGCACGTGAGGCTCCTGGTACTGACGGCTGTTTTTATGGCAGGTGAGGTACCTGATACTGACGGCTGCTGTTGTGGCAGGTGAGATACCTGGTACTGACCGTTGTTGTCGTGCTAGGTTAGGTACCTCGTACTGATAGTTGTTGTTTTGACAGATGAGGTACCTGGTACCGCCGGTTGTTGTAGCAGGTGAGGTACCTGATACTGACGGTTGCTGTTGTCGCACGTGAGGTAACTGGTACTGATGGTTGTTGTTGTGGCAGGTGAGGTACCCGGTACCGATAGTTATTGTTGTGGCAGATGAGGTAACTGGTACTGACGGTTGTTGTGGCAGATGAGTTAACTGGTACTGATAGTTGTTGTTGTGGCAGGTGAGGTACCTGATGCTGATGGTTGTTGTACCAGATGAGGTGCCTGGTACTGATGGCTGTTGTTCCACGTGAGGTACCTAGAATTAACGGGTGTTGTTGTAGCAAGTGAGGTACCTTGTACTTATGGTTGTTGTGGCAAATGAGGTAACTGGTACTGAGGGCTGTTGTTGTGGCAGAGGAGGTACCTGTTACTGATGGTTGTTGTTGTAGCAAGTGAAGTACCTGATACTGACAGTTGCTGTTGTGACAGGCGAGGTACCTAGTACTGATGGTTGTTGTTTTGGCAGGTGAGGTACCTGATACTGATGGTTGTTGTAGCAGGTGAAGTACCTGATACTGACGGTTGCTGTTGTGACAGGCGAGGTACCTGGTAATGATGGTTATTGTTTTGGCAGATGAGGTACCTGGTACTGACAGTTGTTGTTGTAGCAGGTGATGTACCTGGTACTGACGGTTGTTGCGGCAGATGAAGTACTTGGTACTGATGGTTGTTGTCGTGGCAGATGAGGTACCTGGTAGTGATGGTTGTTGTTGCTGTGGTAGATGAGGTACCTGGTACAGATGGTTATTGTTTTGGTAGACGAGGTACCTGGTACTGACGGTTGTGGTTGTGGCAGGTGAGGTACCTGGTACTGACGGTTGTTGCGGCAGATGAAGTACTTGGTACTGATGGTTGTTGTCGTGGCAGATGAGGTATCTGGTAGTGATGGTTGTTATTGTGGTAGATGAGGTACCTGGTACTGGTTATTGTTTTGGTAGACGAGGTACCTGGTACTGACGGTTGTTGTAGCAGGTGAGGTACCTGGTACTGACGATTGTTGTTGCGGCAGGTGAAGTACCTGGTACTGACGGTTGATGCTGTGGCAGGTGAGGTACCTGGAACTGATGGTTGTTGTTTTCGCAGGTGAGGTACCTGGTACTGATGGCTGTTGTGGTAGGTGAGGTTCCTAGTATTAATGGTTGTTGTTGTAGCAGGTGAGGCTCCTGGTACTGACGGTTGTTTATATGGCAGGTGAGGTACCTGGTACTGATGGTTGTTGTTTTAGCAGGTAAGGTACTCGGTACTGATGAGTGATGTTTTGGCAGGTGAAGTACCTGGGACTGACGGTTGTTGTGGCAGATGAGGTACCTGATATTGATGGTTGTTGTGGCAGATGAGGTACCTGGTACTGAAGGTTGTTGTGGCAGATGAGGTATCTGGTACTGATGGTTGTTTGGCACATGAGGTACCTGGTACTGATGGTTGTTGTTGTGGCAGAGGTAACTGGTACTGATTGTTGTTGTTGTGGCAGATGAGGTACCTGGTAGTGATGGCTGTTTTGTGGTAGGTGAAGTACTTGGTGCTGACGGTTGTTGTAGCAGATGAGGTACCTGGTATTGATGGTTGTTTTGTGGCAGGTGAGATGTCTAATACTGATGGTTGTTGTTTTGGCAGATGAAGTACCTGGTATTGATGGTTGTTTTGTGTCAGGTGAGGTACCTGGTACTGATTGTTGTCGTGGCAGGTGAAGTACCTGGTAGTGGCGGTTGTAGTTGTGGCAGATGAGGTAACTAGTTTAGATAGTTGTTTTGTGGCAGGTGAGGTACCTTGTACTGATGGTTGTTGTTGTGGCAGATGAGGTACCTGATCCTGATGGTGTTTGTTGTATCAGATGAGGTACCTGGTACTGACGGTTGTTGTTGTGGCAGATGAGGTACCTGGTACTGATGGTTGTTGTTGTGGCAGATGAGGTACCTGGTACTGATGGTTGTTGTGGCAGATGAGGTACCTGGTATTGATGGTTGATGTGGCAGGTGAGGTACCTGGTACTGATGGTTGTTGTTGTGGCAGGTGAGGTAACTGGTACTGATGGTTGTTGTTGTGGCAGATGAAGTATCAGGTACTCATGACCGTTCTTTTGGCAGGCGAGGTACTTGGTACTGCTGGTTGTTGTGGCAGATAAGGTACCTGGTACTGATGGTTGTTGTTGTGGCAGATGAGGTACCTGGTACTGATGGTTGTTGTTGTGGCAGATAAGGTACCTGGTACTGATTATTGTTGTGGCAGGTGAAGTACCTAATACTGGTAGTTGTTGTAGCAGGTGAGGTACCTGGTACTGATGGTTGTTGTTGTAGGGTATAAGGTAATCGGTACTGATGATTGTTGTTGTGGCAGGAGTGTACCTATTACTGATGGTTGTTGTTGTGGCAGATGAGGTACCTGGTACTGATGATTGTTGTTGTGGCAGGTGAGGTATCTGGTCCTGACAGTTCTTGTTCTGGCAGGTGAGGTACCTGGTACTGATGAGTTGTCGAGGTAGATGTGTACCTGGTACTGATGGTTGTTGTTGTGGCGGATGAGGTACCTGGTTCTGAAAGTTGTTGTTGGTGCAGGTGAGGTACCTGATACCGATGGTTGTTGTTGAGGCACATGAGGTACCCGGTACAAATAGTTGTTGTTTTGGCAGGTGAGGCACCTGGCACTGATGGTAGTTGTTGTGGCAGGTGAGGTACCTGGTACTGATGGTTGTTGTTGTGGGAGATGAGGTACCTGGTACAGATAGTTGTTGTTTTATCAGATGAGGTACCTGGTACTGATGGTTGTTGTTGTGGCAGATGAGGTACCTGATATTGATGGTTGTTGTTGTGGCAGATGAGGTACCTGGTACTGATGGTTGTTGTTGTGTCAGATGAGGTACCTGGTAATGACGGTTGCTGCTCTGGCAGATGAGGTACTTGGTAATGATGGTTGTATCAGATGAGGTACCTGGTACTGACGGTTATTGTTGTGGCAGATGAGGTACCTGGTACTGATGTTTGTTGTTGTGGCAGATGAGGTACCTGGTACTGATGGTTGTTGTTGTGACAGATGAGGTACCTGGTACTGACGGTTGTTGTTGTGGCAGATGAGGTACCTGGTACTGATGGCTGTTGTTGTGGCAGATGAGGTACCTAGTGCTAGAGGACTCTGTCGTGAACACTGTGGAGGGACCCGTGGCTACAGAAGGCTACATGACCTTGGGTCAGCGCCTGGGGCACACATGGAATGGCCTTATCATTTCCAAGACCGTCATCCGGAGGCTGGGAGCTGGTGCCTTTAATCTGACTCATGAGGTAAGATCCATTTACTTCCCCATGGTTTTACTTTATACCTTCATTATAGGAGGTCTTCTATATTAGAACACGTTTAGTCTTTGTGTATGACTGCGTCAGAGTAAACATGATCATAATGGTGTTAAACAGAGTTTCAGTCGAGTAAACAACAGTAAACATTATCATTATGATGTTAAACAGTTTCAGTCGAGTAAACAACAGTAAACATTATCATTATGATGTTAAACAGTTTCAGTCGAGTAAACAACAGTAAGCATTATTATGATGCTAAACAGTTTCAGTCGAGTAAACAATAGTAAACATTATCAATACAATGTTAAAGTTTCAGATGAGTAAACAATAGTGAACATTATCATTATGATGTTAAACAGTTTCTGTTGAGTAAACGATAGTAAACATCATAATTATGTCAAATGAGGTTCAGCTGAGCACACAAAAATAAGCATTATCATTATGATGGTAAACAAAGTTTCAGTCGAGTAAACAATAGTAAACATCATCATTATGATGTTAAACTGAGGTTCAGTTGAGTAAACAATAGTAAACATTATCATTATGATGTTAAACAGTTTCAGTCAAGCAGACAATAGCAAACATCATTACTATGATGTTAAACTAAAGTTCAGTTGAGTAAACAAAAGTTTGCATTATCATTATGATGTTAAACAGGGGTTCAGTCAAGTAAACAATAGTAAACATCACTATGATGTCAAACTGAGGTTCAGTTGAGTAAACAATAGTAAACATTATCATTATGATATCAAACAGTTTCAGTTGAGTAAACAATAGTAAACATCATCATGAAGGTAAACAAAGGTTCAGTTGAGTAAACAAAAGTAAACATTATCATTACAATGCTAGTTTCAGTCGAGTAAACAATAGTAACCATTATCATTATGATCTTAAACAGTTTCAGTCGAGTAAACAATAGTAAACATCATCGTCATGATGTTAAACTGAGGGTTAGTTGAATAAACAATAGTAAACATCATCATTATGATGTCATACAGTTTCAGCCGAGTTAACAATAGCAAACATTATCATCATGATGTTAAAAAGAGGTTCAGTTGAGTAAACAATAGTAAACATTATCATTATGGTGTTAAACTGAGGTTCAGTTGAGTAAACAATAGTAAACATTATCATTATGATGTTAATCAGTTTCAGTTGAGTAAACAATTATAAACATTATCATTATGATGTTAAACAAAGGTTGAGTAAACAATAGTAAATGTTATCATTATGATGTTAAACTGAGGTTCAGTTGAGTAAACAATAGTAAACATCATCATTATGATGTTAAACAATTTCAGTTGAGTAAACAATAGTAAGCATTATCATTATGGTGTTAAACTGAGGTTCAGTTGAGTAAACAATAGTAAACATTATCATTATGATGTTAAACAGTTTCAGTTGAGTAAACAATTATAAACATTATCATTATGATGTTAAACTGAGGTTGAGTAAACAACAGTAAACGTTATCATTATAATGTTAAACAGAGGTTCAGTCAAGTAAACAATAATAAACATTATCATTATGATGTTAAACTGAGGGTCAGTTGAGTAAACAATAGTAAACCTCATCATAATGATGTTAAACACTTTCAGTTGAGTAAACAATAGTAACATTATGATGTTAAACTGAGGGTCAGTTGAGTAAACAAAAGTAAACATTGTCATTATGGTGGTAAAAGAGTTTCAGTCGAGTAAACAACAGTAAACATCATTATTATGGTAAACTGAGGTACAGTTGAGTAAACAATAGTAAACATGATCATTTTGATGTTAAACAGTTTTAGTCGAGCACACATTATCATTATGTTTAAGCATAGTTTCAGTCGAGTAAACAATAGTAAACATCATCATTATGATGTTGAACTGAGGTTCAGTTGAGTAAACAAAAGTAAACATTATCATTAAGATGTTAAAGTTTCAGTTGAGTAAACAATAGTAAACATCATCATCATCATCATGTTGAACAGATGTTCAGTTGAGTAAACAAAAGTAAACATTATCATTATGATGTTAAACAGAGTTTTAGTCGAATAAACAATAGTAAACATTATCGTTATAATGTTAAACAGTTTCATTTGAGTAAACAATGGTAAAAATTATCATTATGATGTTAAACTGAAGTTCAGTCGAGTAAACAACAGTAAACATTATCTTTATGATGTTAAACAGTTTCAGTCGAGTGAACAATAGTAAGCATTATCATTATAATGTTAAACAGATTTTCAGTCGAGTAACTAGTAGTAAATATCATCTTTATGATGTTAACTAACACTTCTCTATAATAAACACTAGTAAAACTAACACTTCTCTATAATAAACACTAGTAAAACTAACACTTCGCTATAATAAACACTGCAGAACTATCACTTCCCTATAATAAACACTGTAAAACTAACACTTCCCTATAATAAACACTGTAAAACTAACATTTCCATATAATAAGCACTGAAAAACTACCACTTTTCTATAATAAACACCGTAAAATTAACACTTCTGTGTAATACACTGTATAACTAACACTTCTCAGTGATACACTGTATAACTAACACTTCTCAGTAATACACTCTGAACAACTAACACCTCTGTGATACACTCTGTATAACTAACACTTCTCTGTAATACACTGTATAACTAACACTTATCTGTAATACACTGTATAACTAACACTTCTCTGTAATACACTGTATAAGTAACACTTCTCTGTAATACACTGTATAACCAACACTTCTCTGTAATACACTCTGTATAAGTAACACTTCTCTGTAATACACTAACACTTCTCTGTAATACACTCTGTATAACTAACACTTCTGTAACACACTCTGTATAACAAACACTTCTCTAATACACTCTGTATAAACTAACACTTCTCTGCAATACACAGTGTATAACTAACACTGAAATACACTCAGTGTAATTAACACTTCTCTGTAATACAGTCTATATAAGAAACACTTCTCTGTATACACTCTAACTAACACTTTTCTGTAACACACTCTGAATAACTAACACCTCTCTGT
This sequence comes from Panulirus versicolor, assembly GCA_032361705.1. NCBI lineage: Eukaryota > Metazoa > Arthropoda > Malacostraca > Decapoda > Palinuridae > Panulirus > Panulirus versicolor. The sequence goes on along the minus strand of JAUUDZ010014800.1, from coordinate 1,731 downwards.
ATTACACTCTGTATAACTAACACTTTTCTAATATACTGTGTATATCTAACTCTTTCTCTGTAATACACTCTGTATAACTAACACTTCTCTGTAACACACACTGTATAACTACACTTTTCTGTTATACACTCTGTATAACTAACACATCTCTGTAATACACTTTATATAACTAACACTTTTCTGTTATACACTTTGTATAACTAACACTTCTCTGTAATACACTCTATATAGAAGGAACACTTCTCGGAAATACACTCTGTAACTAACACTTCTCTGTAATAGACTCTGTATAACTAACACTTTTCTAATAAACTCTGTATAACTAACACTTTCTTTGTAATACACTCTGTATAACTAACATTTCTCTGCAACACACTCTAAAACTAACACTTCTCTGTAATACACTTTGTATAACTAACACCTCTCTGTAATGCACTCTATAACTAACACTTCTCTGTAATACACTCTGTATAACTAACAATTCTCTGTCATACACTCTATAACTAACACTTCTCTGTAATACACTCTGTATAACTAACACATCTCTGTAATACACTCTATAACTAACACTTCTTGGTAATACACTCTGTATATCTAAAACCTCTCTGTAATACACTCTGTATAACTAACACTTTTCTGTAATACACTCTGTATAACTAATACTTCTCTAATACACGTTTAATAAGGTTACTATTAGTTTTGTACCAATAATAATGTTAGTTAGTTGGTTAGTGTGTCTACATCTCATGTGTATCATCGTGAACTATTGTGTCAAATTAGGATGATAGGATGATCTATGGAATTTTATAAGGTACAAATACCCATTATAATGATGGAGGAATTCATCCCACTCACTCCTCTCCCTGTGCATCTAACCAGAGCCCCAACACCCATGTATCATCCTGCATCACTGCATCATCAAGTGATCAGCTATCGAAAATGTGTACACACACGCACACACAGAATTATACATTATTTTTACATATTGAAGGTTCCGGTCACGGACAATAGTCCACATCAAGGCTGGATTTTAAATGAAATATCGAGAAGATAATGAAAGGGAAAAAGAAGAGACAAGGAAAAGTATTCACTAATTTCCGAGGAAGTAAAAACCCTGTGTCTGAGGAATTAAGATTGAATGAGTGTGACCATCTCATTATGAGTACAATCAATTAATCAAGATTGAATGAGTGTGACCATCTCATTACAGTATAGTTAATTAATCAAGTGTTAATCCAAGCACTAAATATCTACTTAATGAGCCAGTAATAACCTAAGCTTTCATGAACATATAGCTTGCATCTTGCTAGTAACATGGCTTAAGCAATCTATTGTGAAGATATAATAATACATTTGACATTGAGAAATTTAATAAAATTACTCCTTGGATATAAGGGACCAATCTCTTCATCTCCCCTTTACAGCAAGTCACCAGATAACCTTGGAAATAATGCCAAGTGTAGGACAAATTAGTCACCAGATGACCTGACAAATAATGCCAGTAACTATTGACTTGATGACCTTGGAAATAATGCCAAGTTTAGAAGAAACTTAAGTTCATAAAAACTACGTATATAGGCACTAATGTTTTAAAATGTTTTGTTTTTTGATAAATTCCATGACGAAGAATTTATGAAGTTTTAAAAAGAGATAAAACCTTAAGCATATATATATATATATATATATATATATATATATATATATATATATCAAAGTCTGTTTTTATTATCT
>JAUUDZ010014789.1:0-11466 GCA_032361705.1 Panulirus versicolor | reverse complement strand
TCATGCGAGGGAGTCCCAGACCTGAGGGTGCCCCAGTTTCTTTAGGTTTTCCTGCTATCGTAGAAGTCGTTCCACTTCAGCATGTTGTCTGAGTCCTTTTTTCTTTACAGCTTTTGTAACAGGTTTCTTGCTTAATTTCGTGTAATGGTCTATCAAAGTACTTTTCACTGTTACATGACATTTTCAAACTGGTTTACAAACGAAGGTTGTGATCGAATCACCCCTTACTCTTCTATCTTGCGAGGTGGACAAATTCATGGCCTTTTACCTCTCGCATTCACTCAGCCCTCTTAAATCACTAGGATCTTTTTCGCCCTCCTCTGAACCTTCTCAGCGAATTCTTTGTTTAAGTCCCGTGACCCAAGTCGAGAGACATGTTCTACCTTTGGCCTATTACCATACGGTGCGAACAGATTGTCAAACATTTCCTAAATCAGGTACTTGATGCTGATGCTTACCCTTGCCAACAGAAACTGCGTATCCTACACCACAGTCATGGTGAGACTCTGGCAACAGGTTAGGGAACTTTGCATCCTGCACCAGAGCCATAAGATGGGACTCTGGCAACAGGTTCGGCTTGATGTTGGCCGTCAAGACTCTCTCTCTCTCTCTCTCTCTCTCTCTCTCTCCCACACACAAATTTCTGCAGTTTATTCCCTGCTGGATAATACTCGCGTGGAGGCTATCTTCCACCGGTGAGCCATCTTCATAACTTGACCTACAAATTCGGTTTGAATTACATTAACTATGTACTAGAGCAACCCTGGAGTAAGTTTAGGTTCCCTCGTAAGCCAGAGTTGGCTATGGGTCAACAGCCTTGACCCTGAGAATCATTTGACCCGTGATTCGTTGACCCAGCAAGTACCAGACCTGAAAGCAATGCGTCAAAAACTACGTTGATAAGTAAGCTATACTTTCAAAACGTATCTCTCTTCTAAGAGAAAAAAAATATACGAGAAAGAAACTTCCATAAAACAAAAATGCCTATTTCTGAGATGATTTATACATGGAAGGTCTGGCAATGTTGGAGAGTTGCAGAGCGCTATAATGGTGTTTCCACAGGTTATGGTGTCAGCCTTGCACACTGTGGTCGTATGATACGGCTGCGTTAACTGAAGTGCTGATGCTGCACCACATACACACACATCTTCCCACCTCAAAAAGTGCAGGATGATCAGTTTTCTTCGAGTGCCAGAAGCCAAGAGAAAACAAATAGTCAATCTCACTATGTTTCGCTCTCATCACCTCTTCAATTTCACCCAACCACACCCGGGTCAAAGTGGTCAACCATGTGACCCGTAACCCACCATGACCCATTTTGAATTCACTCCTACATGACCCGTTGTGCCGTGATCCGCCCACCCGTTTCTAACTGTCGTCAACTCATGCAATTCTCATCGGCGCACTTCCTTCATGATCTTGGCATCCTCCACAATCATACCGTATTCGTGTACGAGTCTAATGACTTCTTGCAATTCATTTACATACATCAAGAAGAACAACGGTCCCAGGACTGAGCCCTGCGGTACACCAGTGGTGACCCCGACCCATAACCAGTGTGTGTGTTTCATACATTAAACATATATATGTTCTTCCCATATTCAGGGCAAAAATCAGATAAAATACTAAGTATGTAAGGATACAAATGAGATAGCATGACAGGTATGAGTGTTATAAAACTTTAAAAAGAAAAAGTAATCACGTGTGATATTGTTTACAAGTAACCACGTGTGGTATTGTTTACAAGTAACCAAGTGTGATCGTTTACAAGTAACCACGTGTGATACTGTTTGCAAGGAACCACGCGTGATATTGTTTACAAGTAACCACGCGTGATATTCTTTACAAGTAACCAAGTGTGATATTGTTTACAGAGTGTGGTGGCAGAGGGCAGCATTCACCCGCCCGCCAGCGACGCCGGCAGCAACCCCACCAGCCCATCACAGGTAATCACCACCTCACAACCCCACCCACTTATGTTACCTCGCCAACCACCTCCTCCTCCCTCAACCCCTTCGTCTACTCTAACCTCCGCAACCCCGCAGTGCTCACCTTAGCTCACTGGCGAGTCGTCACACCAAGGCAGTAAATACGTTCTCCGCTCCTTAAAGCGAACCACAAAGGCCTGGATGTCGCTCCGTTGCCAAAATGGGATCAGGGAGTGGGCCCGCCTCACCAACCTGGAACTAATTACTGCCCAATCCAGCGGCCTTTGGGGCAGACGAACTGGCCGGAGGAGCGCGATGACAACCTCAGATCAAGACAGCTTCTGTTCCATAACTTGCCGTCTGGAGGATAATGGTTCAACCACCTTCAGTGAAATAGCGACTCCTACTGCGATGGTTGGACTTCAGTAAGCAGACAAGTCCCTCCAGTGGTTCGACCCCGTCAGGAGATGGACCGTCCCTTGACCCAGACGATCTAACCCCATCACCACCATGATGTGATCTAACCCCATTCAGACGATATGATTTTATCTGTCCATCGTATGGGCTGAACCCACAAAGGACGATCATGTAGCCCTTCAGTTCGATGACAACCCCTTCAGGAGAATTCAACTCCTTACCGGAACAATGATTCATCACCTTCAGGAAGATGAATCAGCCCGTTTAGGTGGACGATTCGACCCTGTCATTAGAAAGATTCAAGCCTTTGGTACAATCGATTAACCCCTTCAGTAACAATAACTTTACTTCTCCCGGCCGACACATTAACGCCTTCACCATAACGAGTTAATTAATACCTTTGTGGCCACTTAACTACCTGAACACAATGATTCAACCCTTATAAGAGGAGGTCTGAATACCTTCATTACTTTGAAACTAGTGCGAATAAATTTGATCAGCACAATTAATCAAGCCCTTCATTAGTGAGTAATCCTCAGCTTAACTGTATCTCTTGAGCACGATGACTTGATCCTTCGAGTAGTACTTGATAATCTCTAAATATCATGACCGAAGCTTCTGATTGATGACCGAATCCCATGAGTAATGACTGAACTCGTTGAGCACGATGACTAAACCCTCGCGAGTAATGATTGATCTCGTTGAGCATGAGAGCTTAACTCTGTGTAATGAGTCAAGCCCATGAAGCACGATGACTCATTAATCACGAGATACCATAACTCTTGTGGATGACTTCATCCCCAAACACAACAGCGAGCCACACCTTCCCAGCAGTGAGCGACCAGGCTGAGAGAAACCTCTGGGTGCCGTACGCAAATCCATAGTAACATGGGTACCACATAGGCCAACCTCCCTGCCTGCCTTAAAAGATTATGCAAGAAACTGGAGCACCGAAAATCAAAAGAAATTTTGCCAAGTTTCGTTTTCTATGAATGCGATACCGCGTCAGTTCTCTGTCTCTTTCGTCGAGATATATCTGAAACATCTCTGTACTGTGATGCATTCTGTGATGCAAAGTATCGTTACTAATTCATTTAGAACTGATCATTCACATTGATAGGATGAGGGCAGAACTTCTTGTGCTTACCACAAATTATTCAATACTTTGCGTCACAACAAACTCTCTATAAATTCAAATGCAAACTGAAAACTCGTGCTTGTAGGATCTCTCTTCCCCTGAGCCTCAGCTGGTCCCTGAGCCTCATCCCTGGGATCCTAAGCCTCTTATGGTCCGTAAACATCATTTGGTTAGTAGTAACCGAGCCTTGCTTGGTCATTGAGTCTCGACTGGTCACGGAACCCTGTCTGATCCCCGAGCCTCTCCTGGTGGTTCCTGAACCTTGCCTGGCCCCCGAGCCTCTCCTGGTGGTTCCTGCCTGGCCCCCAAGCCTCTCCTGGTGGTTCCTGCCTGGCCCCCGAGCCTCTCCTGGTGGTTCCTCACCATGGTTCCTGAGGCTCGCCTGACCCCTGACTCCTGTACTTAGGCACAGACATGAATAGAGAACGAGACAGGGCCACTGACTCAGGTATGGAAGGAGAGAGAGAACAAGTGGAGGCCAGGAAACTCTCTCAACCTTGGCCACAGAGCGAGTTAGAGAGGACGCAGTAAACGAACAACAAATCCAAGGGATGGACAAAGTATGCCGATACTACGCTAAGGGGAGCTGCACACATGGCAAGACTGGGATACTGGTTTGTACTGAGGAAAACGTAAATTCAACCACCCCAGAAAATTCTTTGACCGACTTCAGAAAGGTACGTAAATGCCCGTATGGGGAAGGATACAGTGTCTACCATCCAAGATTGTTTGCGGTCACTAGATTGTAAGCGCTGTTTGAACGACAACTGGGAGAACCACCACATATCACGGACAATAAGATGTATCCCTCGTGTCCACCACAACACACGTTCTTTTTAAGTCAGACACACAGGGTTAAACAGAGGCAGGGAAGAACTGCCACACGAGGAAACGATCCGGACTTCCCAGGACTTCCGAAAGCTTTCTGTCGAGCTCTAAAGAACAAGGGCATATTAACCACCCAAAAACCAACACAGACACAAGCCATGTAATGTCCTTCGTATATACCAACCTTCCGGGACTAGTGTAACACAGAACGAATACAATACCATTCATAAGTGGCTCGCTAAACGAGCCACAACCAGTATTTGCGGCGTTGGCTGAGACACACTCAAGACCGGACGAATAGTCAGGTGTGGATCCCAATCTCCAGCCAGTACATATGTGACAGGACTAGACAGGTCATGTGTAAGGAGTTGCCCTGTATATAGTAAATATTCTTATAACAACTGAACTCCTCAAATGATGTACTGGAAACACTCACTGTCAAGGGTGAAAACCAAAACCTTGTCATTGCATTCATTTACAGACCACCGGAGGCAAAATCTCTCAAGATTTTACGGACAAATGAGAAACGCAGAGTCATGTGCGTACACAGCGTGCTGGATTCGAACCCTGGACGAGGCGTCTGGCTACCTTGGCCACACGGATATTACAGGATGTTGACACTTGAAATCAAGTGTACATATATTCTGCTTCCCAACCTCATCTCGGTGGGTGCAACACGGCACTTTAATCTATCGTGGCTCCGATGGTGTGAAAGTATGTAGATTAGTATATATACACCAAAGGTCGGATTCGAACCCTGGATAGGGCACCTGGTTATCTCGGCCACCACCAGGTATTCCCCGAGCCCCACCTGGTCCCTGAATCTCACCTGGCCCCATTAAGCCTCGCCTGGTAGGTTCCCTAAGCCACAGTTACTAGCTGCCGAGCCTCGCGTGGTCCCTCAGCCTCGCACGGTGGTTCTCCTGCTCCTTGCCCGAGTCCTACCTGGTCGCATACAATGCCGAAGATGACGTCGACCACAGTTACCTCCGTCTGAGGGAACCTACCAGGCGTCAGGATGAGTGTGTGTGTGTGTATCCAGTGCTGGCACTGAACACGTAGAGTCTCCGACTCCGTGTCAGGCACACATCGCTATGGTTTATGTAAAGTTCACGTACAATTCATTATATGAAATGATCGGCTTAAGCCCGCCGAGCAATAGACTCTGAACTCATGCTAATTTGGAAGAGACGCGTTTTCATTTAAGTAGGTAACAACAGGAGAACCGAGCTTAGAATTCATTCCAGGGTAATAGCCAGATTATATTCGAATCTTCTTCAAAAGCCTTTGTGATAAAACTGTCGGTGCATAAGCCTTTGCCTCAGCTCGCTAAATGTCCCTAAAATTCACCAGTCATCTCCCATGACAGTGCATACCAATCTCGCCTCCCTGTCCTGTGTCCTTGTCATTCATTGTTCCTAAGCCTCCCTCCCCTGCGTCCCTCACTCATGATGTCCCGACGTCTGGATGCCTGAGTCACAGCTGTTCTCAGCGAGTATGGTAACTTGCATCTCTTGATCTACTGTGATTCCGATTCGAAACGAACTGAAGAACTTTTTTTTTCTTTTCGTTACGACAACCAAGATGAATGGCCTTTCTCATTTTATAGATTTAGAATTGGTCAATCTTCTTTTCTTCCTAAAACCGAGACAAAATGAAAGGTTATCATATGTTCTACAGTTATCACTGTCTCTTCTGCCAATACTTCTCAACCAGTGAGAATGTATCAGTAGTTCAGGTAAGAACCAATGATGTATCACCTCTATGTTAGTGAGCCTCTACCTGAGTTTATATTTGTATCTTATCAAAGCTCTGAATCGATGTTTCTTTCTCCAGGCCATGTTTAAGCATTAGGACGGGTAGCTTTTCTTTCTAATTTTTTTAGTCCCTCCTGTGTGTTGAACGGTGGGCGACAAAGTCTTTATAAACAATGTTTAATGACTAATGTCTACATTCCCACGTTCCAGTTGAGTAATGGTGCGACCAGCGACCTGTCGAGCAGCGAGGAGACATCTCATGGAGAGGTCCGCTTGGCTGTGTCCCCTCATCCAGACGCCTCATCCCAGGAGCCGTCTGCCGACCACCCCTCTCCCAAGCTCGAGCCTACCGCTGCTGCTGCCACCACCACCGCCACCACCACCACCACAACCACCACTACAACTTTCGAGGACCACATCGTCATAAAGGAGGTTGTCCAAACGGGCGTCGGAGTCAACTATAAAAACCTGACGGGGGCGCCCAAATCCGCCGCTGCCGCGCCCACAAAGCCCATGCCGAACATCTCTCCGCCGAAGGCCCTGGGAACCGCCACGCCCATGAGCAAAAGCCACACCGTCAGCAGCGCCACTTCGCCGCCTCAGGCCGTCGTCCCTAGAGGTTCCCCTCCCGCCGTACCGCAGGGGATCCTTAACGTTATCAGCTCCTCATCCATCCCTACACCCACGCCCATCCAGAGAACAGAGAGGTTGCTCACCGAGGAAGCGCCCCAGGAAAATGTGTACGAAAACGGAAAAATACGTAGTGACGGTGAGGATATATCGTCTTGATGACGCTCTTGCCAGTGACCACAGGTGTTAGTGACAGTGTTATTATTTATGAGAAGGTATCCTCATCCGATTTTCTTTCCCTAGAGACCACTGGCTCCCTTCTGTCTCCTTGTAGTTACTGTGTCATGGAGCGAGCCTGGCCGATGGCGTGATTGCTCGTGGGGCTCGGCCGAGGGGGCATCACACAAAGTGGACACAACACACAACCTGCATGACCCAACCTCGAGGACTTTACTCACGTGGGGACCGGAGTGAACACCGGTAACAAGTGGTGTCATAATGGACGATGGTGTTGATGGATGATGATCATGATGTATGTAGCATGGACTCGCTTAGCTTTATTCTTATCTTTATTATCTTTGATGTTTCATTATTTTCCCAGAGAGCGACAGAACAAAGTATGTGTTTGTGTTGGACTATACCTTGTAACCACGGCGGCGCCTCACTTGACCTCGGAACAAGACAGCCTTATCAACCATCATTTTGTCTACTTCACAAGATTGAGTCTGCCTGAGGAATAAGCTGCACGGAGGACAGGAAATGTGATGACCTTTATCAGAGCAAATAACCACGATGACATCCTGACCTTAAGTTCACCAGGTGACCATAACTCAAAATGCCACTGAAGTCGAAAACCAAAGGGTTGTAAGAGTCACTCATCTGGGGAATGTGGCGAGGCACAACAAGAAACACCACGTGCTAGAGTAACACTCTCATGAGTGTCCTAAGAGCTATGTCCTCACCCACGGCTTGATGTTGCTGGGTATGGAAGGCTCAAGGGAAAGCACGTTCACAGGGAGAGAAGTGTAAGTATAACAGTGTGTCCTCGACTTGCTGGAAAGTTCTAGGGAGGCTTCACGTGAGGGATGTCCTAAAAGGAGGTACTTGGTAAAGGAAAGCTTCAGAGTGGAGGGTGTTCTTGAGATGGGAGGTCCACGGATAGGCGAGGTTTTCGGTGATGAAGGCCTGGGTAGGAGAGATCCTATAGATAAGAAGTTCTAGAACAAGAGGTCTATTAGACAAGCGAGTTCAAAAACAAAACGCTCTTCTAAGTTCAAGGGAAGGAGGGAGGATCGCCCGAGGGACCGAAGTTGTACACAAATGTTCAGGAAGTAGGACATCCAGGAAAGGGAAGACTGTGTGTAGATGAGGACACGAGGGACAGCCTAGTGGCCGAGGAAACTGGTCACAGGCAGGTGGTGTTGCCCCCTGGGAGACCAGGTCAGGCGTGGAGCTATCACTTCAGAGCCTCGGTACTGTGACCAGCAGACCTGCTGCTGCTACCGGCCGGCTGCCCCCCTCCGACCTGCTCTACCTCATGGCCTCCTCCTTACTCTGCATCGCCTCGGGTCGAGGTATCGTCTCTCTAACGTCACCTATCTGGAGGGTTATCTTCAAGACCAGAATCTGGAGGCGTACAGGATCATCATGAAAGCCGACACCAGTATAATCCAAACGTAATACGGACAAAATATTCAAGATGGTGAGAGGGGAGCCTCCTACCTAGAAAAAAAAAAGAAAGACATGATCAATGATAAGAAAAATAGACGACGACGGTGGTGGTTTAAGACAATAACGACCTCAACCAATTCAAACCTCCCTCTCCCCCCCCCCCCCTCTCTCTCTCTCTCGGTTACCTCTGGTTTTAATTTTTCTCGTATAGTTGTCAGTTGTCATTGGGAGTTACCACTTGGTCCCTCGTGGTCTGTGGACGTTCTAACTTAACCCGTCTCGCCCACTCCTCAACCTCACACACCCACCCACCCACCCAGCCAGGAGGAGGAGCCAGAGGAGGAGGAGGGGAATGTTCCATATTATCATTCGTTGAACATAAAATTTTGCTCAAAAAAAAAAAAAAAAGGTTTCAAATTGAGGCTGACTTGATATCATGCACAACAGAGAGGCTGTAACTCCCAGTGAGTGACAACCTTACGGTCGTAGGGTCTAGCTAGCATAATGAGGGTGGTGACGTCAGACCTGTGTGTGTGTGTGTGTATATACGTGATGGCCTGGATCCTGCCAAGCCAGGCGGGGGGCTAAGTGGAAGTGACGTCACACACCTGGAAATATTCTGCTGGTGTGTACGTCGTTCGTATGTTTGTTATCGTTTAAGTTGTTTCCGGGCGGTAAACCGCTTCTAGTCTGTGTTTCCAGATTTTATACGACCCCAGTGGTGCCCGTTTTCATTATTATCAACCGTAATGTAGGTTGTAATCGAAAAAAAATAATATACACCGTAATGTACCTTTATATTGATCGAGGATTTGCATTCAACAACTGGCACACGTCAAGGAGGAGGAAGTAATTTGCTCAGTTTTATAGATGAAGAAAGTCGTCTCCACACTGAACGAGGCGCCACGAGGAACCTGTACCACCACGCCAAGTGTCAACACCAGCAGCAGAGGGCCGTGGTCGACGAGGTTACACACACACACACACACACACACCCATACACCCACATACACACACGTACGTCCTCAAACCTCCGGTCTGTACGTCCTGCGTAGCCTAAGACCACGGGCGCCCCCGCTGCTGTGTGTAACATGTTTGTACACTACGATGACAGTTGGTATTAATAAAAACACAATGAAAAAATAGTCCCAAGTTTCATTCCTCTTAAACATTTTCTCCTCAGCCACACGTGGGTAAGTTACTGGAAGATGACTATAACAACACCACTTCAAATCTTCACAGCCATGTATCATGTTGTCACCGTGTCCCTGAGAGATAGCAACCATCTACTGAGATAATCTATTGACACAGCAACAATCTATTGAGATAATCTAATGACGCAGCAACAATCTATTGAGGTAATCTACTAACACAGCAACAATCCTATGAGATAATCTATCGACACAGCAACAATCTATTGATAGCAATAATCTACTGGGATAGTAACAATCTATTGAGATAGCATCAATCTATCATCCTGTTTCGACTGATACAGATAAGTAATGTAGGACGCTAAATACTGTCCTCCAGCTGCATGTCACCCAGCACTCACACACACCGCCAGATCCTTTGTAATTTGGTTCTCCCACTGTCCGTCGAAGGATTAAGGTGAAAAGAAAATCTCGAAATCTTAGGCAGCCTGGGAGAGGCGTGGGTGGCCATGTACCAGGAGTACGAACTGACGATCCAAGATCAGCGCCCGAGGTAAGGTGTTTCGTTATCCTTAGCATAATATTTTCTCCCTCTTTGCTCTGAACACTAAAGCCATCAAGGCCTCTATACTACTACACAAGTATATAAATATCGTGACTTCATCAAAGACGATATATTATCGTGATGAATTACTTTTGCCAAAGTATTACAAATTCAGTGAATCTGATTACCCTTTTTCCCTGCTCATTTGTTGGCTTGACCCAGTGGAGGCGATGCAGTTAGCCGGCTCGTGGCCTCCTCTAAGAGGAGCAGAGCATATCAATCACTCAGCCGTCGTGTCCCACACCGCTTTATACAAAGGAATTCAGACAGCAACAGACCAATGGGTCCCTTCGAGGCTGTCTGTGACAGTGGATGATATCAGACACTCACAGAATAGGGAGTTAAAAGTTAGTAGGGCACACAGATAATAATGCTTTGAGTGATGCAGGTTTTCAATAACCGCAATATCTACTAACATAAAAGTCGATGTATGCGTTGTACAAGGGATATCAATATCCCTAGCCATTATGAGGTCGGGAGGCCACAGACGTCATGGGAAAGCAATCAGTGGCGTGGGTCGCAACCCAGTGGTGCGTGAATAACACATGTGGTGGTTAACATAGCTGGGGGTCTCGTCCGCGGCCACTGTTACCATCATCCCCAGCTCTACACCCAGTAGGCTGACGGGCAGAACTACGGTTCCCCTTTGAGGCACAGACATGAGCGAGGGCCGAGCTGGCAAGCGAGGGTGGAGGGCGTCAGCACTACAGCAGGAGCGGCACCCGCTACAGGTGCCTTCGCAGACCTGACTCATGCAGGGCGTCGGAGGTGATCTGTCTACGACGCGGGTCATTTGGTATGGTACCAAACCTCTTGCCTCCTCTACGAAAATGTAGCTCCTCATGAGAATGTCCGCCCGGCTCTTTAACAAAGAGCTACTGCGTTTGTGACGTAAGCGAGTCTCTGTCACAGTTAGAATAACTCGCCCTCTGAAGCCTCTGGCATGCTGATATGCAAGAAGCCAATACGCTCAAATAGAAATCGAGAAATTCGTTAACCGTTGCCAGACCCTCTCACGACTGGTGATATTGGAGCTTGAAAAGAAAAAAAATAACACCAGTAAAACTGATGGTCGAAATACAATTGCCTGTATTAATCTATGAGAGAGGCAATATGTAAACTAATATGTAAACTGAACATCAGACAGCGGATTTTTGACAGAGCTCCTCCACATCCAGTTTAATGCATACTAAAGGCCAGAGTGGCCAGTGCCACCCACCACTGAGGCCCCCGCCATGGTGGGTGCCATCTACCATGATAGGTGCTACCACTGAGGGCTGCACCATGATAGGTGCTACCACTGAGGGCTCTACCATGATAGGTGATACCACTGAGGGCTCTACCATGATAGGTGATACCACTGAGGGCTCTACCATGATAGGTGATACCACTGAGGGCTCTA
>JAUUDZ010014757.1:0-11467 GCA_032361705.1 Panulirus versicolor | reverse complement strand
CCACTCGTGGCTCTGATCTTCCTCCTCCACTCGTGGCCCTGATCTTCCTCCTCCACTCGTGGCTCTGATCTTCCTCCCCCACTCTGTGGTCTTACGTTTGGCCGCCTCCACCTCCACCTGGCGCAGTCAGCGTTGTCAATCCCCTCTTTCCGTGAGGTGTGAACCCTGGGAATATCGACTCGCTGCTTCGAAGCTTTGGTCAGTGACCTGAGGGGATGGGGTGGGGGTGGGGGGTTGGAGGAGGACTGGGGCCGGCGTGTGAGGGGGTGAACAGGTAACAAGGCTAGGTTCTCAACGGGGATAGTTGACAACAACACACAACGCAGTAGTTTATGTAGTAAGTATCATCTTGGTTTAGTCCGACTTATTTAGTCGGACTAAACCAAGATGATGATAGTGATGATAATCGCAAATTAGGACGTTATTTGCAACTTGTGCTGCTGGTGTGAGTCAGTCTTTGATAATGCAACCCTCCACCACCACCGCCCCACTCTCACCCTTTAACTCGCACATACACACACACACACACACACACACACACCACACACACAGGCCACGTCCTTCCCTCCATCCACAGAAGTAAATGCCACCAATTCGAGGGTCGTGACCTTCACACCTGCTGGGTTCGACAGGGGTGGATGTGGGATGGGGGGAAGGGTAGCTCAACGATCTATGAAGTACATAAAGGATTCATTTGTATATTTACTTAATCATTTTGTTTTCAGTATAATGACCCAGTAAGCTCTCAAACATTTTAAGTATAATGAAGAGAAAAAATAATATTATTTTGCAGCTACCAACTGTTCCATGTAATATTTCACAGCTGACAATATGTAACAAATATATGATGTTTCCTGTGAGGTGTTGGTGTGTGCAGTACGTGATGTGAGGAGAAGGGATGGGGGTCGGCAGGCCACAGTGGCCACCCATATGTTGTGGTGTGCTGTCAATCTTTAATATGAAAATACAGATACTGTGTTGTGGTGGTGGTGTTGTGGTTGTGGTTTGGATCTGATGAAGTATAGCAAGTTATGCGAGGCCTCCTGTCCTCCTCTGTGTCATGTACAAATATAACCTGTGGTCCTGGTTACCAGAACATGTAATGTTTGCCGGTGTGTGTTGAGAACCGTGACACAGACGAGTTTATCTGAGGATTATCATGATATGTGCGGGTTTAAAAAGAAATTATGCATTAGTATCGCGTGAGGTAGAGTCACTGATCATAGTGGTATCATGGTTGTGAATGATCATAGTGGTATCATGGTTGTGAATGACAAAATGTCGGTTGTCCAAATGATGGGCATAGTGTCATATTGCCATACGGTGTTCATAGTGTTAGTGGGCTCAGTATGATGGCGTCGGGTAGACTCGAAAAGTTATTTCAAAGTTCGTCTCCAAGACGAAGTAAAGTCAGGGTTCCTTGTCATCTCATCAACTAATACCAACCTCGATATCTGCATGAATCACCCAGGACGACCCCGAGCTGATGTATCATTCCTCCCTCACAACCCGAGCTGATGTATCATCCCTCCCTCACAACCCGAGCTGATGTATCATTCCTCCCTCACAACCCGAGCTGATGTATCATCCCTCCCTCACAACCCGAGCTGATGCATCACTCCTCCCTCACAACCCGAGCTGATGTATCATTCCTTCCTCACAACCCGAGCTGATGTATCATCCCTCCCTCACAACCCGAGCTGATGCATCATCCCTCCCTCACAACCCGAGCTGATGTATCATCCCTCCCTCACAACCCGAGCTGATGTATCATCCCTCCCTCACAACCCGAGCTGATGTACCATCCCTCCCTCACAACCCAGCACAGAACCTCACTCCCGCCCCACTTACGACACACGCTGAGAACAGCCCAGCCACTGGCATCATTTTCCCTGACGTCTTACATTGTGCTGTACCTCATCCTTGCTGCGTCCCCAACACTTGTCCAACATCTCAACAAACTAATGAAGTTTGCGACATGAATATAGACTCTACGAGATATGTATAACCAAGTGTCAACATTCATTCATACGGGATGCAGTCATACACGCTGGAGAATTCTTAATAAATAACTTTAGAATATTAACATCATTTGGTGCTGTGTGGATTATATATGAAACAAATATCCTTTCAGTTACAAGAAAATTACATGTTACGGTGAATATTCAGTAAACCCACCACCACCACAGCACGTCGAGAGAACCTTGTTAAAGCAAGAATGACATCTATCGCGTTTGATCTATTAAGCCACAGTACAGAAAACGTGGGTGGTGTGCAGGATGACACATACGATGAAGCTACTGAAGTGCTGATAAAGACTTTCATCCTGCACGAAGATGAAATGTGACCATCACTAATGTAATCATTACGTTTATTATATGTCAGCCTCCCGTAGAGAAAAATATGTTTCCTATCTATCTGTTGCACGCTGATCCAAATATGTTTCACAATTTCTCTATCACTCATAGTTATTTGTGCAAGCATATTCGCATATCATTACGTACAGTATATATGTACCAGTGCCTTACGGAGCATTTGAAGCAAAAAGTTGAACAAACACAACTATTTTCATTGTTTGTGAAGTGCAATAACTTCTTTCTGAAAGCACAAGCCTGGGTAATGAATCACCACCAGAGGCCTCCAGAGACACGACTGGAAATGTTGGAACATTCCAACAGTGGCCACTCCTGAGTAGCAGTTCTCTGTCACTTGCAGGTTAGAACACAATGTGTAAATAGTGTGTTTTCCACTTTATTGACGGATTGTGTTTTTGCGTATTCAAGTGTTGTGTTGATACCCCATCCATCATTATAATGCCGAGAAACTGTGTAAATAGTCCGAGTTCTTTCTGCTACATCTGCGGTGGATTGACATGCATATCGCAAAAACGATCTTTCACACACTTCGTTACAAACTGCTATGAGCATTACCTTGGTTGTAGAGTGGGTGGGTGACCAGGATGAAAGTTGGGCGAGGCCCCATATTTGTTGTGTCACGTGTGTCAGGCTTCTCACAACGTGGACGAAAGGTTCACGTCGTACGCCTCCTGCCATTCCTATGGTTTGGAGAGAACCCAAAGATCACGCTCCGGATTGCTACTTCTGCCTGACAAATATAAATGGTATAACATCAGAATCCAATCATACTGTTATATATCCTAATTTACCATCTGCTATGAGGCCAGTAACTCACAGTCAAGAATTACCTGCGCCAGAACCTCCAGGAAACATGACAATGAGTGACATTTGAAGGTGTTCTTCAAGTGAACCACATTTCCTGAGTCAGGGAGATCTTAATGATCTCGTCCGCGATTTAAACTTGTTTAAGAAGCAAGAGGAACTTTTGGGCTCCAGATTAAAGGGCTGGAATCTTCAGAATGAAACTAAAGTTTGTTTTTATCGTGATCGCCATGTCCTTCTGTTATGGAGGTAATTTTCCACGATTATAACACAGATAAGTGGCGCTTGTTTATTGACTCATCAAAAGTAAGCTTGAAAGCGGTTCTACGCCACAACGGAAATAAGTTCCCCTCTGATCCTCTGGCTCATGAAGCTAACATGGTGGAATCATATGATAACATGAAGCATATTTTGGAAAAGATTTAGTATGGTGACTTAAAGGTTGTGGCACTTTTACTCGTAATGCAACTTGGTTACACGAAGTTGTGTTGTTTCCTCTGTGAGTGGGACAGCCGGGACGAGAACAACCATTATGTAAAGAAAATGTGGCCAAAACGAACATCAATGGCTCCACTGAAGAAGAATGTCATCAATCCTCCTCTTGTTGATCATGAGAAAATTTATCTGCTCCTTTGCACATTAAGTTCGGGTTGATGAAGAACTTCGTCAAAGGTATGAATAAAACTGGTCATGGATTCACATATTTGAGAGATAATTAGTGATGGAAAAATCATGGAGGGTATTTTTGTAGGACCACAGATCAGGGATCTGTTTCGAGATGAAAAGTTTGATGAAGAGCGAAATGAAGTTGAAAAAACTGCATAGCTCTCATTTAAGAGTTTGCACAGATTTTTGGGGAAGTTGCAGATCAAAATACTACCGTGATGTTGTAAAGATCTGATGACTTCATATAAAGTTCTGAGGTGCAACATGAGGCTAAAAATCCACTTAGACTTTTTCCCGGAAAATCTTGGGTCAGTGATGAGCGCAGCGAGAGATTTCACCAGGACATTTTGGACATGGAAAAGCGGTACCAAGGAAAGTAGAGAACCTCTGTGTTGGCAGATTATTGCTGGACACTAAGGAGGGATGTCCCTGAGGGCAAATATAGCCGAAAATCTTGCATCTCTTCATTCTATTTGTAAGTTTTTCAGTAATATAGAATTACTGTAATCTTTAATTGCTTTGTCGCTTAAAACCATGCTTGATAGAAAAATTCTAAAGGCAGATTCGAATTCAGTGTAAAGGGTTCTATAAGTTCCAAATATCTTAGTTCGTAGGGCGAAAAAATAAGGTTTAGATTTTGTTGACCAGTGATTATTTTTATCAATAACATCTATTTACTCGGCTGGATAGAAACTGCTGGTTGCTGGGGAGAAATAATTCCGAGAAAATATATCATTGTTGAGCGTGAGGCTGTGACGACAATATGGGAGGCATTGAGAGGAAAAATGGCAGGTAAATCATTATACCTCTGAACAACACCATCCACTGTTCAGGGTGTGGTGGCCAGGGAGGAAGGGAGTGGTGGGGTGGGAGGGATGGAGTGCTGGTAATAAGGGAAGGTGTGGTAGCCAATGAGGCAGTGATGGTGGTAAGTTTGGTTATGGTTGCCGAGAAGGGACTGGTGGTGGTAAGGGAGGGTGTGGTGGCCAGGGAGGGAATGATGGTGGTTAGGGTAAGTGCAGCGGCCAGGGAGGGATTGGTGGCGGTAAGGGAGGGTGTGGTGGCCAGGGTAGTAGGAAAGGTGCGGAGGCTCCTCACATGACCAAGAACATGAGGACCCAGATCTGCTTGTGTAGTGTGTATTACGAAGAACAAGATTGTCATACTAGTTTTTCTTCAGATTTCCCTGTGATTTCTGAAACAAAATGATCATTTTGAAAGCAGTTGACTTTTTCTAGTTCTAGGGAGATCTTACTCACCAACAGGCAACCTGAACAGACACCTGTCCATGTGAGTGATAAGCAGGACGCAGGATCCAGTACGGTTATTCATTAATTAACTGAAACATGAAAAGGAATTTTTTCCCTGAAACTTATTGTTTACAAATACCTTAACTACTGTAGAACTGAACCAAATCCCCCCCCCCACCACCACCACCACCACCATCCTCCCCACCACAGACGACACATATGTGGAACCAACATCCTTCAGCCGTATACCCGGACTAGCCACACTCAAAGTATAAGGCGTTTATTTGGGACCAAATCTCCACAAGACGAGTAACGAGATGTGTCATTCTATGTTGCCGTTAGAATGTCACAGGACCTCATCCTGTCTATGGGGACATCCAGTTGGCTCCTTCATTTTCTAAGCAACTGTCCAGGAATTAGTGACTGTCAGTTGTCTTGATCTATTCTGTTTCACACAAATTCTCTCGAAGGCACCAACTTTACGCCCCATAACGGAAGATGATGCTGCAGAATGACCAGGGTGCCCTCCTAGCTCTGCTAAACATAATTCATAGTTACAGTAGCCCTGTAATAGGAACATTTGAATTTGATTCACTGTTTTTGATATAACATTCAACTACAACCTGGACACACTCAAATTCTCAGTCGCGGGCAGTGGACGAGGACGACTATAAGCAGAAAATGCTGGACTTGATGTGATTCCACCTGATATTCTGCCTCGGAATGTCTCGGTGATCTTAGTCGCTGAAAAGAATGGAACGTGGAGAACAGCGACTGACTGACTACATACAGTTAGATACAGTTGCTATACCTGATGGGTTCACTTTCCCTGTATTAACAAATCTCTCGGGAAGTTTGCAGACCAGTTTGAACTTTTCATATTTGATTTGTTACTAGGCTTGTGACAAACACCGCTGGATGAGCTGTGTGAACCGATGACACCTTCTGTACACCAACTGGCCACTGGGAAGTGACAGGCGCCGCTCTCACTACCCTCTTAACCCACAACATTCTCAAGACTCATGTCAATGATATTTCGTGGTTTACTATGACAGACCTTTATGGTTTGTGTAAATAACATCATAACAGAGAAGGATGTTCATGCTGACTAAATTAAGGGGGATGAAGCCTTGAAGAAGTTGCATCAGGAAAATGAATGATCTATGTTAAAGAGTTTCACCACATTATGCTAGGATAAAGGTGGTGTCCCAGTTCACAGTATACAGGAGTGGTGACGAAGTCCGGTAGTTCATTAGACTTACCGGGTTATATATGGTTTGCCCAGGGTTATAACAGCATGGCCTCCACACTCAGGGATTTGTCTACAAACGACATAAAGTTTCACTTGGGAGACGCAGAGCAAAGTGTTCAGGACAAGTTAAGGTATGTAACTTCCAGCAGTCATGTTTCTTAGTAACCGATGCAAGTTCAAAGGGAACTGGAGCAGTACTTCATGCATAGAGTAGCAAGACTCTTATATTGTATGAACTATGGTAGGCGTATATTGGATCAGGCTAAGATAGATAACAGTCACGGAACAAGAAGCATCAGCAGTAGTGGGAGAAGATAAACATTTCATGGATGCTATTTATTATCATTACCCGGTACACGTATACGTTCATCCTATACCTGTGGTAGGATTGTTACTTACTCGAAATTTTACAGAAAGGTTTGCCAGGTCGCCATGAACCATGCAAGGTGTCAATCCAACTTTAGTGTTTGTAAGAAGGAAGCAGAAGTTGTAGAAGTACTGTCGGGGACGTAGCCTCAGTCACGCAGTAGCCAG
Organism: Panulirus versicolor; assembly: GCA_032361705.1. NCBI lineage: Eukaryota > Metazoa > Arthropoda > Malacostraca > Decapoda > Palinuridae > Panulirus > Panulirus versicolor. Next base: position 4,586 of record JAUUDZ010014757.1, on the reverse strand, counting down.
TGAGTGTTAACAAGATCGTCAGGAGGAGGACCCCTCATAGCCCGCTAGGTAGCCGAGTTCGACGTCCCGGACGGAGCTCAGTACTGTGTCTTACCCTACGGTGGAGGCTGGATCACCTCTGTCACGTGAAACAGTTAAGTTACAAGTTTTGATTAACAGCTTTTGTTGGATGATCATGGAGGCAAGTTCCATAGTCATTTGCTTTGCAGATTAATATAGTTTTTTTGTTCTTAGATTTTCCAGGTTTCCATAGTGTTCTACTTTAGTCATAGAGAAGGTAAAGAAAGAGCAACAGATTGATCCAGTGTGGTCATCTGTCTTAAAATACCACAACACAGCAACCCTAAATTATCACTCAGACCTTCATCATCGGTAAAAGAATTCCTCATGCAAGATTATGCTATGCACAGAATTAGGTTCACCCGCTCGGAAAGTCTTATAGTTAGTATACAGACGTGTTAAGTACCGCACATCTTAGCTTTAGTTCATGTTACACTCCAAGCAGTTTAACTGATCAAAACAGACATGGTTGAAGACATGCATACAGCAGACACGGTTAAGGACAGAGGTATACAGCAGACACGTTTAAAGACAGAAGTATACAGCAGACACAGTTCTAGACAGAGGTATACAGCAGACACGGTTAAAGAGAGAGGTATACAGCAGACACGGTTAAAGTACTTTTGGCCACAAATTGAAAGGCAACTCGCTCAAGATATATCCGGCGTACAATCAACACAGAGAAACTCTTGTCAACTGTTCCTTCTACGGTTATAGTCGAGGTTAATGAACCACTTGAGAGAGTTTCAACGGACGTGTTGTCAAGAGTAGTATTACGTGTTGATAACAGATATTCATTTGTTATGACTGATCATCAACACCATAATGTAAGGCAGGTCCACAAAACACCCACATCAGTTGCTGAGGCATTTAAGAAAGGTAATTCAAGTCCTAACAATTCACCTAGGATACTGGTCCACAATGGAGGAGAGCATGCTGGCAAGTTTATGGAAGAAATACGTGCTGGTGTAATGCGAAGAAGGCTAATATTTCAGATCATCAACCTGGGTCAAATGGGTTATCGGAGAGTTTTAGTGACTCTTGAATTTCAGAATGATCGGTAGGATTAATGTTTATATACTTACATATTGCAGTTAATTCCACGCATTACTCCACAACTGGAACTACTCCATTTCATACATTGTATATAATTGGCAAGGTATCTGTATATGACTTACTCATGTCTGAGCCTCGGAAAGTCTATACTTATTAACAGAAGGTTTTGTATCACTTATAAGTCTTCTTGTTCTTAGTGTGAGCAGCAACACATCACATAGAATGTAGTCGACGTTACGCGACAGTTTACACAACTGGAGAATAGACCAGCTGGTACAAACCGGATCACAAAAGGTAATTCAGTTATGTTAAAGGAATTTTAGTGACTCAGGATCGTACAACTGTAAGTCCTTGAGAATGTAAGATGGTATACAAATATACTCATGTTGACAAGATACTCGAGAAGTTCAGAAGGAAGAGGTTGACAATCTTGAATCATTGAATTATGAAGCAGAAAATGTTGATGCTGAGGTTACAACAGCTGAGGCTCTACCAAGTGAGATCGTGACACCCACACAATGGCGACATGATCCACTCTCGGTACATTTTCTTGACCCGTTACTGAACAGACGAACACACAAGAACTAAGGAGCGCTTGGATCAGTTACCTTCCCCACCTTATTGTTACTGATGCTGCAGACACGCTCAACACCCAAGACCCCTGAGAGGCAAGGAAGACTGACTGAACATACCTCACTTGAATGTCGCAATGATGCAGAACATTATCTTTGCTAGACTTTTGTGTGAAGGATTAGGTCATACAAGATATCTTACAAAAAACCGTTCTTGAATATCAAAGAATTCACAAGACAGACCACATGTGCAGTGCGCATAACTCTTCTCTTTGTTTGTTGGGACTGAAACAACATTTAAAGTGAAAATCTACAGAAAAACAAACAAATAAACAAAAAAACCCCAGTGTATTCTCTGAAATCATAGATTTCAACAGGGCAATAAGAGCAAGCGATGGTTCCTCACTCGCAAGGATCTAATGAATCTAATGTTTTATCAACACAAGATGCCCGCACTCGAGAGGACAAGCGAAGGAAACAGCGGAATTATGGTCAGGAATATACACGAATCTTAGCTAACTTGGTAGACGACATGTAGTAACAATCAGATTACATTAATCCTGCTATTGATCAACTTTTCAAATTTCTCACTCCTGCCGCTCAAGCAGACCCGCTGTATTATCCGGCAGCGTAAAACACAACCAATTCTAATGATTTGTTACAATCCTGATTTTGGCTGATCATAACATGATCACACCAGCGATGTTCCCATTCCCGGAACTAGCTCGCCTCGCGGATGTAACACAGTGTGTCACTTCAAGTCTGTAGTACCGGTTCATCATCATGCGTGACCATCCATTTCTAGAAGCCATTGTTATGTCAGAGGCCATTCACAATGATATACCATAGATTCATCATAATATGTTTTAGACATTATACTATCATTTCATTCCCAACGTTCGTAAATCACTTTACTGTGGTGGAAGGTATTCAACACAAAGGTATTTTGTAACTAAGATAATTCGAAGATGGCCATACTGGGGTTGAAAGACGAGACTATTCTTTCGTAATTGTGTTTGGGGCTCCAGTCACGGGCACAGACCACAGCGAGGTAGGGTCTTAAGCGACGTTATGTGAGGCGGAGAAATAAGGAAACATGAAACAGATTCTAAGATTTCGGAAGAAATGCAAAAACTTACCTTTCTAAACGGTCCAGGTCAAACTTATGTTGCTGGAAAAGGCAGGAGGAGGTCAAGAGCTCCCAACTTTCAAGGTGGAGGGAAAGAAACAATCATCAGAACGGCCAACCCTTGAGCTGTCAACAGCCACACAATAATTATGTTACACATAATATTGCAGGGTACTACGTAGTATAGCTAATGGCGGGGACACACACGAAATCAGCTCTTGGGAGCAAGAATTATAATCGTACCAGTAGAAGAGGGAAAATGAGCCAACATTGCGGCGCAGGGCAAGTGGGTCAAGTTGTGTGGTTTGTCTGAGTGAGTTGTTATGTAGGACCGCTTTCGACTCAACGCCGTCTCGTATGTGAGAGCAGTACTCAATACAAGGACGAATCAAACCTTTGCATAAACGTAAAGACTTTCTGGAAGAGAAGAGTTTACAGCATCTACACTGATTTCTCAGTTTCTTAGAAGCTTTCAAGTTACGTTCATTGTTACGGTGACACCAGGTTATAGGAGGAGAGATATGGGCAGAAGTTTGATTTTCGAGGCCTCATACCCAACCAGGTTCCGTTAAGAGCTGTGTTACTCTCATATGACACAATGTGACATATAACAAACCCATATACAATTCTAGAACTCTGATATCTACTTGTACCTTCCAGAAGGCGTGTAACTTACTGTCAACTGCTTAACCAGCCCAGCAGAGACTATATATATATATATATATATATGAAAGATCAAACTCTGCTGTCATATTATCGTAACTTGAACACTGGCAGAATAATCAGAAGGGTAGCAGGCCTACCAAGTTTGTCCCCACACTTAGATTAGTAGTCCTTATGGCACCTTTTGAGAACATGAGCCTATTAGGAATCATTCAAAATTCCTCCAACACAATGAATCAAGTGAACCTTTGTGTCCCGAGATGATAAGCAAGTGCTGATCCTTAGTGAAGATAAGCACGTGAATCACATCAAAAGCAGTTCTGTGGACACTAATAGGAATTGTGTTATTCCTGAACTCCGTAACGATGATTATTGTCTCTTGTATATCTTAACGACCCAAACTTGAGCCCAGCACGTAGCCAACTGAAAGTCTCCATGATACAAATGTAAGTCATTGATTTTTCATTTCATTAGTAATTTCTTTAGCTAATGTACCTCTACCTTACCTTCTTGCCCCAGGAGTCCGCTCTCTCCTTATCAGGCTCCTGCAGCACTTACCAAGCGGCAACATCCCCTGGTCGGGACCACAGGTTAAAAAGTATGTGATATGTCTGCGTATATGTCAAGAGTGCGGGGCAATTGAGTGCGGGGCAATTGAGCAGTAAGTGACTGGTGTCTTCTTCATGGTTGGTTGCATTGTTAGCATGAAAAGTTTTGGGGTATGCTGAAAGAGTGTTTCATGGTGTTGCAGTGATAGATGATGCTTAGAGGAAAGTGGGAGATTTTGACCCTTGTTTGTCTAGGAAGTGCGGTTTCTGATCGTTGTATATCTGGTAGGTTCGAGTTTAAGACTAAGCTGGTAGGTCGCTTCTTTAGCGTACGTCTGGTTATTTCAGTGTGTATGTGTTCTTTTTTTTTAGTGTTGTATATGTTAGAGATGGGGTAAGCATTTTATGAATATTTGGAGACTGATAGTTATGAAGTTGTTTGGGCGGGATGGTTCCAGTGCTGTTGCATAAAACTGCGTGTCGAGCATGTTAAGGTGATACTGTACAAGAAGGATCTTAGTTTCATTGTGAATGTGTTAAATATCTGTGGTTGTTATA